>JBBPBX010016379.1:0-48224 GCA_038048925.1 Garcialebias charrua
CCTCAGGAGGCCCCTTTACGTGTCCCCGGTCCGGTACACCATTGTTTACCGCAGTCATTTGTCCCTAAGAGTCTGGAGTCCGCTAAATTTGTTTTTGTCAAACACAATGCACACAGGACACCACTACAGCCTTTGTATGATGGACCGTTTCGAGTTCTTCAACCAGGTCCGAAACATTTCATTTTGGATTTAGGGGGTCGTACTGAGACTGTCTGTATTGATAGGCTTAAACCAGCTCATGTTATGTCAGATGATCAGGTTGTTACGGCCCAAGCTCCTCGCAGAGGCAGACCTCCATCCACATTATTAACGGACGGCGGTCCTTCTTCCGGAAACTCTCAACGTCCATTGGAGCCCGAATCTTCTGCAGACCCTCCTCGTAGCCCTCCACTTCATCAGACTGGTTCTGCAGGGCCCAGGTTCAGCCGTTCTGGTCGTTTGATCAAACCTAAAATGCGGGACTAGTGATGGACCTTACTGGGTGTTCTGGGGGGGCGTGTGTGGTGGACCACTAGGGGGCTCTACTCACACCCAGTGGACCGAATGTATTACAGGATGCTTTTATTGTGAAAGGTCCAGAGGACCGGATGTTATGTGGGTATATAAAGCAGTGTTGGGCGGGTTCCCGCCAGTTTAGTAAGATGTGATTAAAAGGTGAAGTTCTGCAGCCTGTCTCCTGTGTCGTCTCTTCACCTCCTCTTACAAGCTCAATTAATTTTGGAGTTATAGAGCAAACTGTGTATAAAGATATTTCTGTTTCAGGATTTTTTAGGCGTGTTTTAAATGTGACCGCGTTTCGTCACGCGGTCTTCTTAAGTATAGCCCCACCCCCTGCAGCTCCAGCCGTATAAATTCGCCTCGGTGGAGCCGTTCACTCGCGAATCGCAGATAGCATCAGATAGCAATAGCATAGATATTTTGTTCATTGTTAGCTAGCTAATCAATTATGCCTCGTTCGTGCATCTTCCCTGGATGTCGCAATGGTCAGGGCACCCGTACAAATCATAACGTGTTTTTATACCGCGTGGTTTTATACCAAGTATCTGTAATGCCTGGATAGGTCAATGGAAAAAGCGTTTGCCTTCCGTCCCAAACCTTATGGGTTCAATTCCCGCATGGTACAACTTTTTTATTTTTTTTAATTCATTCCAGATTAAAAACACACAAGAAAACTATTTACAAAAACAGCGTAACTCTTGGAAAAAGTAGCTGCTGTTACAGCCAGAACTCAGATAAAAACAGAGCAGGTTTACTGGCTCTGCTGTACCTGTCTGCCTCTCCACACACAGCTCAGCTGCAGGCCGCAGTACTGCGCTGAAACCACGCCCACGCGCTGACACGCCCCCACCGTTTCAGACCAAGGGAAAATTATGTTTTTTCATTATTTTTGAGACTTAATTTTATAAGGTAAACAATGTTTTTAATCAGTCAGATTTATATGGGTGATTAATAACACATATTTATGCCGTGTGACAAACTAAAACCACACATTGAAATTTACTTTACACGGTCTTTAAACTCAGCTTTCTCTGATGCCATAAATATACTATAGTTGTACTTATAGCAAAGTACATTTACTGTAGTAAGAGGGATAATAAGCCTCCTTCCTGTTTTATGAAAGATTTTAAGTCATACAATTCTTCAATAAGTAGATTAAAAAACTGCAACACTGCTAGAATAATCTCAAATACAAACTTATTGTTTGAATTAAATCAATGTTTCTCAAGAAAAAAAAAACTGATGAGCTTGTCAGCAGGTAAGGGGTGTTATACCTTCGGGACAAATTGAGCTCGTTGATTGGTTAGTTACTGACACACCTTCTGGGTTGATTGACAGGTCGCGCCGTCAAGGATCCGACTTAAAACAAAACCAACCAACAAAAAAACAACAACACGAGAGCTGCAGCAGCGGCGCTGGGAGGAGGCGGGGCTAGAAGCACATCAGTCTCTTTGGTTCCAGCATGACCAGATATTTTGCTGGTGCCATCACTGGTCTGGGCCCCTTGATCGTGGGCCCCTGGGCACTTACCTAGTTAATCCGGCCTTGCCCACAATGCCTTTTTATTTTATTTACATAAGTTGATTTTATAATTTGACTTTATCACTAGTTGTGTAAAGGCTGATTCCGCATTTTCACTTTCCTGTTTCTTGTGTACATTTTGCAATCTGCATTTGCATACTTTGTACTATATTAACAATTCATGAAAACTTTCAGCTCATTTATTGGATGGTTGCTATGATTGTTTTTTGTAACCTTTATAAATTTAAACTTGATTTACAAAAAGCCTTCCCATAGGGATACACTGAGGTCTCCTAAATTAATTAAAAAACATTGCTCCCTTTTAAATCTTTAGCTGTTCTTTTGCTACTTTTTGGCTTTTAACAAGCCCAAGATTTTAGCAAGCTATTTGCTACTTTAGTTCAAGTTCAACCTCAACAAACTTCTTTCAGTCAGAACTCAGCACTTTTACTTTTCCAGAAAAGGCATTGTTCCCTCATTTGTTTTAATCCACTGCCCTTATGCATGTACAGTGGGAGGTAGACTGGTGGAACAGTGAGGTTAAAGGATCACACAAAGGTCCATCATCAACACAGGTCACAAAGATGCAGGACTTCAAGTACTTAGGGTCGACTGTCGAGGAAAACTGGTGATGAAAAGGTGAGTCCAGGCAGGATGGAGTAGATGGAGAAAGGTTTCCGGTGTGATTTGTTACAAAAGGGTGGCAAAAAAGTAAATTTAAAAAAATTGATAGTTGTAAGACCAGCTAGCTTGTATAGTTTGAAGACAGAGACATGGACAAAAAGAAAGGAGACAGAACTGGAAGTGTCAGAAATGAAGATGTTGAGGTTCTCCTTAGTGACAAGGATGGAGAAGATCAGGAAAGAGATCATCAGAGGTACAGCACATGTTGAACAACTGGGAGATAAAGTTAGAGAGGACACACTGAGATGGTTTGGACATGTCCAGAGGAGGGACAGTGGTTTGGACATGTCCAGAGGAGGGACAGTGGTTTGGACATGTCCAGAGGAGGGACAGTGGTTTGGACATGTCCAGAGGAGGGACAGTGGTTTGGACATGTCCAGAGGAGGGACAGTGGTTTGGACATGTCCAGAGGAGGGACAGTGGTTTGGACATGTCCAGAGGAGGGACAGTGGTTTGGACATGTCCAGAGGAGGGACAGTGGTTTGGACATGTCCAGAGGAGGGACAGTGGTTTGGACATGTCCAGAGGAGGGACAGTGGTTTGGACATGTCCAGAGGAGGGACAGTGGTTTGGACATGTCCAGAGGAGGGACAGTGGTTTGGACATGTCCAGAGGAGGGACAGTGGTTTGGACATGTCCAGAGGAGGACAGTGGTTTGGACATGTCCAGAGGAGGGACAGTGGTTTGGACATGTCCAGAGGAGGGACAGTGGTTTGGACATGTCCAGAGGAGGGACAGTGGTTTGGACATGTCCAGAGGAGGGACAGTGGTTTGGACATGTCCAGAGGAGGGACAGTGGTTTGGACATGTCCAGAGGAGGGACAGTGGTTTGGACATGTCCAGAGGAGGGACAGTGGTTTGGACATGTCCAGAGGAGGGACAGTGGTTTGGACATGTCCAGAGGAGGGACAGTGGTTTGGACATGTCCAGAGGAGGGACAGTGGTTTGGACATGTCCAGAGGAGGGACAGTGGTTTGGACATGTCCAGAGGAGGGACAGTGGTTTGGACATGTCCAGAGGAGGGACAGTGGGTATATTGGTAGAAGGATGTTAGAAATGCAGCTGCCAGGAAAAAGACAAAGAGAAGATACAGTATATGATGCAGTTAGAGGACATGGAGGTAGTTGGAGTGAGGACAGAGTGAGATGGAGGATGACTTGCTGTGATGATCCTGACGAGGGAGCAGTCAAAAGAATTTTGAATCTAAAACCCTTATTTAACAAATACTTAAACCTAAAGTATCATCACCACAGAATGGTAGTGTGTAGCCTGAGTAGCATGGAACTACCGGTACATGGATCTGATGTTTCCACCTGACTAAGAAAATCCACATCTGTTATGTCGGGACTAGGGCTGTCTAAATATCAAAATATTGAGGACGCTTCAGTGCTTTTGCAGCATTTACTTGTATTACCAACAAATACAGAACAAGTCAGTTTTTACATTCATACTGAAATGATCCAAACAAGAGCTAGAGTTTTCCGACTCTTCAACTTTGCAGTCAAGAAGTGCAAGTTCAAAGTCTTGATAGATGGGCAGACGGACGGATTATTTCATAGGTTTGTACTCCCTGAAGTCAAGTTCTGCATCAGTCACAATGAACCAAATCAAAGGATTGTGGGTCATCTAACTGACGTTTCTTAATGCAGAGATAAATTCACATTTAGTCAAAAAACAGTCAAGCTTTATTTGTCATCATCGTTACTGTACAGACATGAAGTTTAATACTAGTCAGTTTAGACATCAGGAGTTTGTCCTGCAAAAATCTGAGACTACTTAGGAACTTAGTAAATAAAAAGTGAAATACAAAAGAGAAAACATAACTGTGCTGTGCATCATCAGAAGTCTTCAGACGTCACAGAAACATCCATGATTTGGATTCAGTCTTATGTTTTCTTGGCGGAGACGGTTTTTGCTGAGCTACGTCGTGCAGCCTTGCTGGGTGCTTTCGACGTCTCCACAGCTGTGGTCTCCTCTGCTGCTTTAGATTTGCTCTTCTTCTTTTGTCTTTTGACTTTTGGAACGCTAGCCTGAGCTTTTTTCTTTCTGGGCAGGGTCTTTTCACGGATCAGATCTTCTCGTCCAATCTCCATCATATGTTCCTCCCACGACTTGATCTCATTCTTGTAACGGATCTTGTCATCCTCAGCTAGTTGAGTATAGACCTACAACAGGAGTCAAGAGAAAATCAGAATAAACCACACCTGGATAGACTACTAAAAATGTGTCAATCTGTAATGGTTGTGTGGCTAACCTGTTTATGGTAACTCAACAGGTTCTTCCAATCCTCTATCAGACACATCAGTTTTGCCTGAAAAATCAGCAACAACATATTCAAGTCAATTCAATTAACTTTATGTATATAGCACCAAGTCACAACAGAAGTCATCTCAGGGACCGAACAGAAACATTCAGATTTAAAAATAATAATTTAACATTATTTATTCATCTGAGGAGCAGACTGCTTTGAATTTTGTAATTTCATCACAGAACTCTCATCTTGAACAAGCATGAAGGCGACAGTGGAAAGAAAAAACTCCTCATGAAGAAGAAACCTTTAACAGAACCAGACTCAGGACAAGCGGCCATCAGCTTCAACCAGCTGGGTTTGAGAGGAACAGATACACAATGGCAGGTCAAGAATCACGTGTTAAGATAGAAATAGTATCAAAATGAAAACTATTCAATTTTAACAATTAGTTTAAGGAAATGAGGTCAATTTGTCCTCTAGTAGTCTAAGCCTATAGCAGCATAACAAACCAACACTAACTAAAGTCTTTGTTTTGATTTTTATCCATGTCCTTCTAGTGCTCTTTTGGTCTTTTGCTCACGTTGTTTGTTAGAAGACTGTGTGCAGGCTTGGCAAACAACAGAGCTGTTATTGCCCCCAGACATTTCAGTCATGCATTGCAGTTACAGAAACATTCACAGTATGGGTTTCATAATGACTGGTGCTGTTTATTAATACAGTATTTATGATATAATGTAATATAATATTATATATATAAATAAATGCTAGTGTTGGCTTGTTATGCCGCTATAGGCGTAGACTACTAGAGGACAAATTGATGTCATTTCCTTAAATGAATTGTTAAAATTTAATAGTTTTCATTTGATACTCCACTGCCTGCCCCCCCCCCCCAAAAAAGGCACCACCTGGATTTAACTAAACAAACAGGTACGAGCCTCCTATTGGATAATTACTGCATGAGTGATTATCTTTCAGCTGCAACAAGTTATTTAACCCCAACCGGTGCAATGAGTTGCTTCTCATTTCTTAAACACACCATGTTGAAAGACACATGGTGTGGTCGTGGAAAAGATGTCAGTGTGTTTGAGAAGGGTTAAATCATTGGCATGCATCAAGCAGAGAAAACATTTAAGGAGATGCAGAAACTACTAAAACTGGGTTAAGAACTGTCCAACACATTATTAAAAACTGGAAGGACAGTGGGGACCCATCGTCTTCCAGGAAGAAATGTGGCCGGAAAAAAATCCTGAATGATTGTGATCGGCGATCATTTAAAACGTTTGGTGAAATCAAATGGAAGAAAAACAACAGTAGCACTCAGGGCTATGTTTAATAGTGAAAGTAAGAACATTTCCACATGCACAATGTGAAGGGAACTCAAGGAACTGGGACTGAACAGCTGTATAGCCTTAAGAAAACCACTAACCAGTGAGGCTAACTGGAAAAAAATAAAAGGCTTCAATTTGCTAGGGAGCATAAAGATTGGACTCTGGAGCAATGAAAGACGGTCATGTGGTCTGATGAGTCCAGATTGACCCTGTTCCAGAGTGATGGGCTCATCAGGGTAAGAAGAGAGGCAGGTGAAGTGATGCACCCATCATGCCTTGTGTCTAGTCATCAATGCAAGATCTTGGTGAAAAATTAATGCAGCACTGGACGGAAATAGATCTTGTGACATTCAGCACTTTGGTGTGGACTTGTTCCCGTTTAAAGTGCTTTATAAATAAAATGGTATGGTATGGTATTTAGGGATGTGCGATATGGTATAAAATTCATATCAAGATATGCATTGTGAAGGGTGGCGATAACGATATATATCACAATATGATTTGATATAAAACTTGCAATAGGAATGAAAAAAAGCATAGGATGTCCTTTTGCCATCATTTATTTTGAAAACTGAAATACAACAAAATAATCTATTAAGAAAATTCCACTACTAGGTCCAGAGTTTTAAAATAACAAATCAAGCATTAGGCTTCTTTCTTGTGGTGCAAAACAGTACAAAAGCTATCAAATGTAGTTTTAGCCATATGTTTTAAACAAAAGAATATGTTGTCAACTCTTAACAGTTTCCAGTCTTCTCACTTAAGAAATGAAAAGCAACAGAGCAGAATTTTACACTGAAAACACTTCACCCTCCAACCCTCTAGTGGGCGTCTCCTTCCGCTTTAAGAAGAGCTGACACAAAATGGCGACGAGTTTCCTCTGTGGCTTTGACCAAAGGGTCTCGCAGCAAAATCACACAACACAGCGTTCTTTTCACAGATCAGAGAGCAGGTTTACCCCCTCCCCCTTTTTTAAGCTCAAATGCACTCTCTAAAGCTGAACGACAAACTTTCAACAAGAAAAAAAAATCTTGACAGAACACAGCGTTTTGCGCATGCGTCTGAATACAAGTACGGCAAGCCAGCCGTAGTTAGCTTGCGGCTTCACTACTTAGCTCTCGAAGAAAAGACTTTAACACCACTTCTGCGCAGTTTTAAACTACAAAAGTAACAATTAAATCTGACAACTCTGATTTTACATCAGACACAGCATTACTGCGGTTAGCCGGTAGAAGACAGATCTCTATCGTAGGCCTAAATGATCATTTCTACCGTGTACCGTATATATCACGCATTCCTAGTGACATTGCAGAAGCTTATCGAAACAATGCCACAGTGAATGCATGCCGTAATCAAAGCTAATGGTGGTCCAACAAAATATGAGCGTGTGACCTTTTTTTGGTGGCAACTTTTTTTTGTCCAGGCAGTGACGGTATATGTATCTTAACATGTGATTCTGGACCTGCCATTGTGTATCTGTTTCTACCAAACTCAGCTGGTTGAAGCTGATGGCCGCTTGTCCTGAGTCTGGTTCTGCTAAAGGTTTCTTCATCATGAGGGAGTTTTTCCTTTCCACTGTCACCTTCATGTTTGTTCAAGATGAGAGTTCTGTGATGGAGTTAACCTCAAAGCAGTCTGCTCCTCAGATAAATAATGTTAAATTATTATTTTTATATATTTATGTTTCTGTTCAGTGCCCTGAGACGACTTCTGTTGTGACTTGGTGCTACATAAATAAACAGAAATGAATACTGTATTAATAGGTCTGTAAAAGACGCGTTGACTATAAAAATCCACAGTGACATTTTTTGGTAGTCCACAATGGGGACTAATCATTGCAAACCTCCATCCAGCTGAGACACTTTGATTTTGGTTTACAAGTCCATCTAACTCGAAGGAGCCGAAACAGTTTTGCCAAAGAATGGACTAAAATTGTTAATTCAAAATTCAGATGGTTCAAAATGGTGCAAAGTTTGTGTAAACAGACCTGATGCTGTAACTGCCACAAAAGGTGGCTGTACAATGTGCTGACTTTGGAGGGAGTGAATACCGGTAGTTGAACACGCTTTAATTTTCTCTTTTTGTCTCGTTTCTTTTTTGTTTTACATAATAGTAAAATAATAAATTTAAAAAAATAATAAAGCTTTTTCAAACCGGTACTTATGTTGCATATGATAAATGATACAACTCCACAAATAATTTTTAAATTGCAGGTTGTTGGGCAATAAAACAGAGAAAAAGTCAAGCGGGAATGAACACATTTACAACCCGGTCTGTTTGTTATCACATACCAGGACACCCTCGGGTGTCTGTCCGACCTGTTCTGATGGCATCAGGGGCTCAGATATGTCTGACTGGTGTACATCAGGAGTTGCATTGCTTGTTCCTAATGATCTGCTACAGGGGCAGGAAAATACTTTCCATTTTGACAAAATATTGCAAAATGAGCTTTTCCTCAATATTTTCCAGCTTCACCATTTTTTAAATAAAACAGTGACATGGTGCTGGGGGGCTAGAATACTTAGCTTTAAACTGTGTTTGATTGGAGAAAACAACACTTTTTAAAATTACTTTTTTGCAGTTCTATGGTTCAAGTTTAATTTGCAAGTTTATCATTTTCTGCATGAAAAACAGTTTCCATAGAAAGACGAGGCACCACAACCAAGGAAGAGGTTTGTTTGAAAATCTAACGAGACAAAGTCAGGTCCGATGGATGGACGAGTTCTTCTTTGAGGATCAAGAGGACCTGACTTCACCTTGTTAGATTTATCTACCTGGATTATTGAGCAGCTTCAGGACGTTTGTTTGAAAACATAACACTATACGGTTAGTTTTCTCTACAACAGAGGTGTCAAGCCCACTTACAGGGGGACAAAATTAAAACCTTTTTCAAACTAAGGGCCACATGATGTGTTATGTATTGTCATCATTGTATGTTCGCATACAAAGATGAAATTGGCTCTCTGCTTTTAACCCATCCACCACCAGGTGGAGCAGTGGGTGGCTATGAAAGCACCCAGGGAGCAAATGAGGATGAGGTGTCCTGCTCAGAGACACCACGAGGTGTGCAATGTCCGGGGATTGAACCCAGGACCTCCGGGTCCCGAGTCGGCTGCCCCGACCCTTCACCATCTCAACTCCAAATAACATCTTGGGGGCCAGATAAGATGTAGACGAGGGCCACATTTGGCCCCCGGGCCTTGAGTTTCATACATATGCTCTACAAGTACGAGCCTCATGCACTCATCTGTCAAGACTCAGAACTGTGTCTACAGGTCTCTCACCTGGTTGGTGACTCCTCTGGCCTCCTGGAAGTGCTCCGACATAAAAATGTTAAAAGGAGACCGAGGGCCTTTGGGTTTCCCTAAACTGGTCAACTCCTGGAACACACACATAAACACACACATATTAAAAGGTAGTACACATGACTGGGTTTTATTTGCCCAAAGTGATGAAAGGCAGGGAGAGTTATGTTTCTTGCCAATGGTTGCTGTGAAAAGTAATCAGAATCAACGTCTCTTAATTTCTTGACCTTTTCATCTGATATATCAACAGCTTTTCTCCACATCACTACTGTAGTATACACTGTGCACGTCATTTACGGTATTTTTTGGCCTATAAGTCGCAGTTTTTTGTTGTCGTTTTTTTGCATAATTTGCATGTCCTGCGAATTATACGCCGAAGCGACTTATTTTTTCCCATATTTATAAATCAAGTTTTTACTGAGATATGACCATTTTCATTCATTCTGACTGAAAATATTGAACACTAACATTTTCAGCCACTAGATGGCAGTCGAGTAGTATGGCACGTTGTGTCATGTAATAGATAAAAGTGGCTATTAATGACACAACTGGCTTGCCAAAGACTGCCACCTTCATCCATCTCACCAGGAGCAACTGTCAAATCAGCTTCATTTCACTGCACCGCCTCGGTGAAATGCAGCTAAGGCTGAGGCTGTTAGACTCATGAATAAATAAACAATAAGAATAAACACTGCAAAATATCACATCATGCTGATGCTGATCTGTTTTCTTGTTGCTGTGTTCATCTGTGACCATCTGCTCATAAAGACTCATGTTCGTGCTGCTGTTTATAATGATGTTTTTCTATTACATTAGGGCTTAGTGTATTACTAGTTGATGTTTTTCTTAGTTAATTCTAGATGTTATTACTGTTCTTCTCTTGCATTTGTTGTTGGATGTAACTGGGACCCTGTGTACATAATCTCATTTCATCACATGTACCACATGCGGTGCAAATCACAATAAAGACTCTCTGACTCTGACTCTCTGACTCTAATTTGCCCATTAAAGTGCATTTATTAAGTAAAGTTCAACTGAGGCTAGGCCTGTCACGATAACAAATTTTGCTGGGTGACTGTCTCAGAAATTATTGCGATAAACAATAATATTGTTTGAAATTTGACAATAATTAGTACAGGTAATTAGCTAAGTGACAGGCCTAACTGAGACACACCTTAAATTTGACAATAATTAGTAATTATTGTCAAATTTAAGAAGAAATGTTGGTTAATTTGTTTTGAGTGTAGTACCTTTTTTCAACCACCAGATGGCAGTATAAGACTGTTTGAACCAAAGGATGGATAGTGAGGGAGCGAGAAGCACGTCTCTTTAGAAAAATGGGAGGGAGGCCCCTTGACGTGACATGGGCTGTCTCTCCAGTTCTCAAAATGGCAGACGCTTGTGTGGTTTGACCTCTTTAGCATATCATTTGTCACACAAAGCTTTAAATAAATAAAAAAACAGTAAACAAGTTCTCAGCTTCTTTTTGCAGAGAAAAACAACTTTTTACACGAAGGCACGGGTTTCAACAGTGAATTTTGGAGCTTCAACAAGACAGAGGTTTTTTCCCAAGGTCAGCCTGTTAGCTTAGCTTCTCAGCTTAGCTGCTTTTAACGATCCAAAAACGCGATTTTGGACGATTAAAACGGATTTTAAAGAGAAAAGAAAAGGGGAGGGGTCAGTTAAGAACACTGGAGTTGAACCTTTTGTCATCCAGTGTCTTCAGTAGAAAGGGAGAGACATGAAGAAATGATAAGCTGATAAATGAAAATGAGGTTGATAATTTTCATTTATCATGTGATTATTTGATTTATTGTTTATCGTGACAGGCCTAACTGAGACACACCTTTACTATACTGTATAGTCAAGCAAACAAATAGTTTTAGGTGGTTATCTTGTTAAATTTCGAAGAAATGAGCAGCGAGTCCTCCCATGCATGCTCCTGCCATTTGGCAGCCAATTGATTTTTGACACATTACCAGCCCACATTTCTGCAGTCAGCTGTGACACATACCGTACTTTTCGGCCTATAAGTCGTAGTTTTTTGCCTAATTTGCATGTCTTGCGACTTATGTGGCGAAGCGATATATTTATGGATTTTCTCCCATATTTTTAGACCAATTTTTGGCTGAGATATGACAGTTTCCATTCATTCTGATGGAAAAAACGGAGCAGTACCACTTTCGGCCGCTGGGGGCGCAGTACCACTTTCGGCCGCTAGGGTCCATCGAGCGTTCCCAGATCATGTGTCCGACAGAAGCCTCCTCTGCTCGGACTCACTCTGTCGCAGCATGGCCTCCTGCTCTCTGGAGCTCTGAACTACTGTTACCTCAGTGTTTGACTGTTAGCAAAATAGCTCAAGAACCACACCACAGATTTTGATGAAACTTACAGAAAGTAATCACTGGATGGACATTTACAACTGATAAGCTTTAGGAGATGTTTGAGCAAAAATTCGAAGTGGTAGTAGCTGTGGTAGCTGTTACCTCAGGAGTTGGCAGAACTCTTCACCAGCGACACAGAGGATGAAGAATTCAACGGGTTTGAATAAAAATAAATAAATAAATAGGTACCCTGATGCATGCTTAATAATCCAGGTGGAAAAATCTAAAAAAGCTAAGTCTGGTCCTCTGGTCCATTTATAAGACTGAGCTTTCGGACGAAAGACGAAACGTTTCTACAAATTATTATTTTTTGCTTCGTTTTGTTTTTTGAATGTCCAGAGGACCAGACTTAGCTTTTTTAGATAAATAAATAAGTGTTTCTGTCATCATTATGGGCGGGTGAGCGTGTAGTAATTTTAAAGCCGCTTTATTTCGTCGGCTTCATTTTGCCATGTTTTAACCGTCAAAGTGCATTTATTAGGAAAAGTTCAGCTGAGACACATCTTTACTATAATGTCAGCAAACAAATACATATTTTCTAGGTGTTTATCTCGTTAAATTTTAAAGAGATGAAGGCTTTTTGCTGCGCGCACGTTTGGAAGACCCGACAAGCGAAACTATTTAAATTCAGCGGATTTGACCATTTTGTTAATTTATTAAGGAAAAGTTCAGCTGAGACACATCTTTACTATAATGTCAGCAAACAAATATATATTTTTGGTGTTTAGCTTGTTAAATTTCAAAGAAATGCAGCGTTCCCACCCGTGCGGGTGCACGTTTTGCATGTAGCAAAACAAATTTTTAAATCCAGCTGATTTGACAATTACGTTCATTTATTAAGGAAAAGTTCAGCTAAGACACATCTTTGCTATAATTTTCAACAAACAAATAATTGTTTTTCCAGAAAGTGTTAATCTTGCTAAAGTCCTTCCGTGTGGCCATTTCGCAGCCAATCCATTTTTGGCAAAACAACGGCCCACATTTCCGGGTTGTCAGCGGTGACGCATAATAGATGTGACGTATACGGCGGTGCGTCATGTTTATGGATTTTTCCACTTTATTGGACATAATTGGACTGATGAGACATATACGGCGGTGCGACTTTTAAGGCGGCAAGTACGGTAATAGATGCTACTTAAATGAAGAAACAACATATTTAAAGTCTAAAAAAGCTAAGTCTGGTCCTCTGGACATTCATAAGACTGAGCTGAACCCAGCACCTCAGACTGAGGAAGTCTTTCAGACGAAAGACGAAACGTTTCTACAGTTTTTTTTTTGCTTTGTTTTGTTTTGTTTTTTTTTGAATGTCCAGAGGACCAGACTTAGCTTTTTTAGATTTTTCTACCTGGATTATTGAGCATGCATCAGGGAACATATTTAAAGGATTTTTCTACTTTATTAGACATATGGGCGCGTCTGGAGGGCCATGTCTGATTGGACGAAGAAAAAAAGGCTGACACTGTGGCACTATGTGTGTTAACCACAGACATATTATATCTATGATGTTAACTGATTCGACATTAGCGGCGTCTCCATAACTTTTCCCCCCCGCCTCTCTGAACACAGAACTTCTGGTTACATTTCAAAATAAGAGCAACATAAATGGGTAGTGAGGAGGGCTAAATGTTTGTTTTTTAATACCCAGCCATTACATTAAAAAATCAAAATCCATTTTGGATGTTGAATAAAGTGAAAATAGTTACAATCAATTCATAAAGAAAGAAAAATAAAGTAACCAAAATAATAATGATACACACCGGATTCCAAAAACGTTGGGGCACTAAACAAATTGTGAATAAAAACTGAATGCAATGATGTGGAGATGACAAATGTCAATATTGTATTCGTAATAGAACATAGATGACAGATCAAAAGTTTAATCGGAGTACGGTAAATGAAAAAATTTAAAGGAAAAATATGCTGATTCAAAATTTCACAGTGTCAACAAATCCCAAAAAAGTTGGGACAAGTAGCAATAAGTGGCTGGAAAAAGGAAATTGAGCATATAACGAACAGCTGGAAGACCAATTAACACTAATTAGGTCAATTGACAACATGATTGGGTATAAAAAGAGCTTCTCAGAGTGTCAGTGTCTCTCAGAAGCCAAGATGGTAAGAGGATCACCAATTCCACCATTGTTGCGCAGAAAGATAGTGCAGCAATACCAGAATGGTGTTACCCAGCGTAAAATAGCAAAGACTTTTAAGTTATCATCATCAACCGTGCATAACATCATCAAAAGATTCAGAGAATCTGGAACAATCGCTGTGTGTAAGGGTCAAGGCCGTAAAACTCTACTGGATGCTCGTGATCTCCGGGCCCTTAAACGTCACTGCACCTCAAACAGGAATGCCACTGTCAAGGAAATAACAGAATGGGCTCAGGAATACTTCCAGAAAGCATTGTCAGTGAACACAATCCACCGTGCCATCTGTGCCAGCTGAAACTCTACAGTGCAAAGAGGAAGCCATTTCTAAGCAAGCTCCACAAGCTCAGACGTTTGCACTGGGCCAGGGGTCATTTAAAATGGAGTGTGGCAAAATGGAAGACTGTTCTGTGTCAGATGAGTCACGATTTGAAGTTCTTTATGGAACACTGGGACGCCATGTCATCCGGACCAGAGAGGACAAGGATAGCCCAAGTTGTTATCAACGCTCCGTTCAGAAGCCTGCATGATGATGATGATGATTTATTTGTTTTCTCAGGGACAGTGCACAACAATACATTGACCTACAAAAACAGGAAAGATGCATTGTGCCAGGTTATAGTAATAATACTAATTTCCGCCTGTAGTCCCCGGACAGGTTGATGTTTAACAAGAGTAACGGATTTTTGTAAGTGGATGAGAAAACCATTAAACACAAATACAGACACAATATATACTACATACATATCATACCTCGCCCCTCAAATATACCATACATAAAAAACTTTCAAAATTTCACCAGTTCTCTCACACACACACGCACTACCAGTTTGTTCACACACACACACACACACACACACACACACACACACACACACACACACACACACACACACACACATCATATATACATAATCACACTTCTTCAAACAAACCTACAAACTGTACTTTCACTCACACACAGTCATCACTGGTGGGTGCAAACCTGCTTTGATAAAAGCCATTTCCTTGTCAGATGTGCAAACGTTTGGAAACTTGTACATTTTATAATCTCTGATGGTATGGGGTTGCATGAGCGCTTGTGGCATGGGCAGTAGGGTTGGGCATTGAGAATCGAGAATCGTTCGGAACCGGGACTAACTGTCCGGTTTTCCCGGAATCGTTCAAAATATTAATTTGCAATTCCTATGTTCGATGCTAGTTAGCCGACCGGAAGTAGCTGCCGCCGAAACCCAACGAAGAAGAATCCACCGTAAGTGTGCACCCGAGATCGAAAGCTTACTAATTAATAAAATGACCAGTCAGGTCAGTGCAGCACTTGCAATAATTTTCTATCATGCAAAGGAGGATGGAGAAGTAAAATAGTGTCCCGTCTTTGACGCGCTCCACCGGATTATTTTCGCTTCGTATCCGACCGGAAGTACAGAGTGGTCCGTCTGCAAAACGCTCCGCCGAACTTTTCGCTAATCGCTACCTCTTCGGCTCCATCAGGTAAATAAATAAACTATAAACTACATCTCATACCAACATTAAGGCAGCTAAAAAGTTATACTAGACTTAAAGCGGTAAGTCAGCTCAAATACAAACACGATGCTAACGTTAGCTTGTATTTTTTTCTTAGACAAACGACCTGAAATGGCTTCAGTGTTCACCAGCGTCCAAGGTAAAAACGTCAGTGTTAACTGAATAAAGAGTGCCACAGAACAGTTACAGCATATGTTGTGAAAAGGTTGCATCCCTTTTCAGATGTGAATTCAACCATGGATTGCACTTACATTGCACTCAAATCCAACACTTATTAACATTCTTAATCCATTTAAAGTTCTCTGTGTCTTTTAAAATGTCTAAATGTCTCTAGTTTTCAGTATTATATAATTTCTGTTTATGTTCTCTTTCATTCCATTATGAGGGAATGTCACAGTTTGAAGAATTATTGAATAGGTTAGTTAGGCAATAACAACAGAGCTAATAATTGTACACATTCTCAGTCTTAAAAATGATTTAATAATCTCTTTTTACTGATAATACTGATAAACCTGTTGTTTGTTTAGGAACTTCCTGCAGTCTGTCCAGAAAGTCTCCACTGGAGGAGCGTTTTGCTGAGGAAGAGGCACAACATAATGTCACAGCTCCATGTCCATGAAGAAACAAATGGAGAGAGGGCTGCAGATACCAGGACATCCCACCAGCTGTTCTGTCTGAGGATCCTGCTGCTGGTGGTGGAACCAGGTTAGCCCATCAGTGGGAGTTCAGTAACATGACTGCAGCATCAGACACTGGACAATATTATATGTATAATAATAATAATATATGTTGGTGAGTCCATGTTGGCTCTAATCTGCCCTGTGAGAAATTCATAGTAAATGTAACAAAAAGGAAAAAGTTCATAGCATTAAATTCAAACAGAAGTTCAAATTATTTCATCCTGAAATAACTCTGGCTAACTACTGTAGCTTTTTTATAACATGGAGTTAAACTCAAAGTACAGTAGTCTCCTCAGATAAATAGTGTTACCATTATTGTTATATTAAAGTTTCTGTTAACTTATTATTTTTATATTTGATTGTTTTTTGTTCAGTGCCCTGAGACAACTTCTGTTGTGACTTGGGCTATACAGTATAAATAAACTGAACTGAATACCCGCCTACAAAAAGAATCAGAATCGAGAATCGAAAAGAATCGGAATCGAAACGAAGAATCGGAATCGGAACCGGAATCGCTCAAATTCAAACGATGCCCAACCCTAATGGGCAGCTTGCATGTCTGGAAAGACACCATTAATGCAGTTCAGCATTAATGTTGTTCAGGTTTTTTTTTTCATTCAACCTTTATTTATACAGGCTAGCCTCGTTGAGTCACGGGGACTCATTTACAAGAGGGACCTGTCTCACTCACACCAAACAACCATCCACTCTCACACTCACACCTAGGGTCAATTTAGAGTCACCAATCAGCCTAACAAGCATGTTTTTTGGTCTGTGGGAGGAAACCGGAGTACCCGGAGGAAACCCACGCATGCACGGGGAGAACATGCAAACTCCACCCAGAAAGGCCCCGGACCGGGATTTGAACCGGCAACCTTCTCGCTGAGAGGCAGCAGCTCTACCAGTTGTGCCACCATGCTGCCCAACAATATTATTTGTATGTGACACATACAAATAATAAATATAACCCATCGTGTAAACACATACTATGTGTTTATATATAAATTGTTGTTCTAGAACAACATATGCTCCATCTAGACGTCATCTCTTTCAGGGAAGACCCTGCATTTTTCAACAAGATAATGCCAGACCACATTCTGCAGCAATCACAACATCATGGCTACGTAGGAGAAGGATCCGGTACTGAAATGTCCAGCCTGCAGTCCAGATCTTTCACCTATAGAGAACATTTGGTGCATCATAAAGAGGAAGGTGTGACAAAGAAGGCCCAAGACGATTGAACAGTTAGAGGCCTGTATTAGACATGAATGTAGAGCATTCCTATTTCTAAACTTGAGAAACTGGTCTCCTCTGTCCCCAGACGTCTGTTGAGTGTTGTAAGAAGAAGGGGGGATGACACACAGTGGTAAAAATGGACTTGTCCCAACTTTTTTGGGATTTGTTGACACCATGAAATTTTGAAACAACATATTTTTCCCTTAAAATGATACATTCTCTCAGTTTAAACTTTTGATCTGTGATTTGTGTTCTATTCTGAATAAAATATTAGATGTTGGCACCTCCACATCATTGCATTCAGTTTTTATTCACAATTTGTTTAGTGTCCCAACTTTTTTGGAATCCGGTTTGTACTTAAACTGTCTTTGGGACAAAGGATGTTTCCTTTAACGTCACATTTTCTTGTTCAACCCTTTAAAGCGTCACTGCAGATGAGCGATTGTCAGTTTCTGTAAGATTTCTGCAACTGGAGCAGGTATTTCTGCTACTGGTTAACTTCCATCAGCTGTCTCACATTTTAAGGGTCAATCCTACTCCATGTTTCAGCTCCTTTCATAGATCAGATATCATAGAAGAGCACTTGTAAAGAGCAAATTATGTTTTTAGCTTTTTTGTTTTGGGCCATTGTCTCGTCACATGACTCATGATGTTTAATTGAGACCAGACTTTTAGACAAATGGAGCAGGTTTCACTTCAGATGTTTCATATTTCATTGTACAGGTAGTCCCCGATTTACGAGCGCTCTGATCTGCGAGGTTCCAGACTTACGAGCTGCGAATTTTTGGAAAAAACGAAAAAAATACTGAGTTTTCATGTGTTTTTTCACCACAGTTAGTTAGTTAAGCATATAGACACACGTTTCCGATCATTTTTATGCACTCAAAAGTAGTTTTTAGATGAAAATAGAGTGTTTTTAGTCGCGCTAGCGAAAACCGTTCCAATTTACGAGCGAAATTCCGGATTTACGAGAGAAATGGCGGCCGTTCCAAATTACGAGATTTCCGGTTTACGAGCGCCTCGTTGTAACGGATCTCGCTCGTAAATCGGGGACTACCTGTACCCAGACCACACTCAAGCCAACCTGTGTCAGGTGCAGCCTACAACCCAAGAACAAAAGAGAATCATTTTGTGTTTGACAGCAGATATAACGCTGTTTCTTAGAAACCTTCCGTTTAAAAAAAGACCTGACGTAACATACATAGAGCCAGCAAATACAGCTACCCAATCAGTGTTTGTCCTCTACAAACGCCTATTCTCCAGAAACGCACACTTTTGGTCTGCAGAGAACCCTTTCTCAAGGAAACGCTAATGGCTCCTACCCACTGCCCCCTTTGTCGAGCGGCCGAAGCACCGGTTTACATTCAAAGTCTATGGAGGAGACGCGTGGAGTCACGGCGAACAAGGAAGCGGCGAGATTCGAGTGATCGAAGCGGCGCGACGGCAGCCTGCACACGCACGCGCGCGTCGCCGTCGAGCCGCCGACGTCCCAAATGTTGATCTCTGGCGGCTCGACGCATCCGGCAAACAGTCGGGAGAGCCTCGCTATCTGATTACACAACCACAACGGGACTTTTTTCGGACTTTTTAAACTCACCGGATCGAGCCTCCAGGAATTGGAACCAAACTCCGGTAAGAAACGTGGCATTTTTACAGTTGCTGCTGACAGGCTGCTGTCCTCTCCAGTGTAGATCACCCCAAACATAAAAAAAAGTTTTAATCTCATCGAAGACCGTCGGAGGTGCAGTTAAAACAACAACTGAACCCGGAAAACAAGCCAGAGACCCCTCCCTCTGCTACCCCCTAGTGTACGTCATCAGACGGTGTTCAGTGGTTCAGTGGGACCGTGACCAGCGGCCAAAAGGGGACGGCAGGCGCGTTTCGAGTTGTGCAGTGGGTAGGAGGCATAAGTCCATGGCTGCCCCAGCCTTTAACCCTTACATCTTTTTTTAAGCTGCAAAATAAACTCTGTGAGGTGAGACAGGCTTTCTGTTGACATTTTTCTACGAATAAAAACCAACTAAACATTCAGAGCAGAATCTGGGCCCACGTTCAATAATAATAATATAATTCAATTTATAATGCACTTTTCATTAATAAAAATCTCAAAGTGCTCAACGTTCAGTTGATTTACTCTGTTCCTGACTGACGTCGTGTCACATTGTTCCCCTACTGAGATCTGATTCATCCAGTCAGCTTTGCTTCATTCTTCTCTGCTGTTTCAAGCAACAGTGTTTTAAATAAAATGCTCAAACTAAAGAAGATCTCAGTCTCTTTTGGGTCTTGTTTAGTCCCTGACAGCAGAAAACTCATCCACATGACTGGAAACCTTTTATACTGGAGCAAACAGATCTGTAGACACCAGTGTGTGGTAAAGTGCTGCTTTTTCTGTGTCTATTTGACTTTTGTCTACTTACCGGTAAATATTGTGAAGATGTTAATAGCTGAATGAATGAAACTTAGACAAATTTATATATAAACACATAGTATGTGTTTACACGATGGGTTATATTTATTATTTGTATGTGTCACATACAAATAATAAATATAACCCATCAAAAAGGCGTTCAATACAAGATCAACTGGACTTTATTTGTTGCACAAAACGTTTAGACTCCTATCCAGGAGGCTTTTTCAATTCCATGAACAAACTATGAGAAGTTTGGAGTTAAAAAAAGGTGTGATCTGTCAATTTACATGTATGTGTTACCTCAGCTTGGAATTTACATATGATGGTGCGTGATTCTGTTATAACTCCAAACTTCTCACAGTTTGTTTCAGTGAATTGAAAAAGCCTCCTGGATAGGAGTCAAAACGTTTTCTGCAACAAATAAAGTCCAGTTGATCTTGTATTGAACGCCTTTTTGATTTTATCATGTCCTGGACGACTGAGTATCTTCACCAGAATATAATTCATCGTGTTGCGAGACATTCAAGCTAGCTTTAACAAACATTTGTGATTGTTACATTACCCATTATTGCATTTTAAAGGTCCACTGACATCTTTCTACTTTGCATAAAATGTTACAAGATATATATGTTGTATCATTCAACTATGTTCGTTTTTGCAAACAAAATGATAAATTAATGAAAATTCCTTTCAAAGTGAGTTTAAAATTAAAAACCGTGTTTCTTCACGGGACGTCCGACTACACGCAAATGCAACATCTGTGACGTAGGACGGAGAAGCTTCAGTCTGCGTCTGCTAGGATAATGCATTCTCTGCCAGATCGCCTTTTTTTTTGGTATAACTTGAAAAATGCCGATACGTTGTGTCGCATTTGAACATATCATCAGAGAACAAGTGAGCCTTTTCACTTTCCCAAAATATGTAAGACCTTCGTCAAGTATGGAATAAATAAAGCTGCCCCCCCTCAGAGCTCCCTCGCTTCCTGAAAAGGTAAGACTAAAAAAAATACGGGAGCAGACCTAAATTAGAACCTGCTGTTTCTTGTTCATCTAACTTTCTGCTTCCCAAACTGAAGACAAATTGCTCAAATCTTCACTTAGATTGATAAATTGGTCAGTTTATTTATTGTCCACCATGAATAATAATAATAATGTCCTTTTCTGTCATCTGTGTATGTTTCCCATACACAGACGAAATTCGTCTCTGCATTTAACCCAACCACCACCAGGTGGTGCAGTGAGCAGCCATAGAAAGCGCCCGGGGAGCTGGAGAATTAGGTGTGCACTCATAGACACCCCAAGGTGTGTAGTGGCCGGGGCGCGAACCCGCGTCCTTCGGGTCCCAAGTCGGAAGCCCTGCCACTACACCATATGTAAAAGGAGCGTTCTAAAGACGTTCTCCTTCCTACGTCACAGATGTTGCATTCGCGTGTAGTCGGACGTCCCGTGAAGAAACACGGTTTTTAATTTTAAACTCACTTTGAAAGGAATTTTCATTAATTCATCATTTTGTTTGCAAAAACAAACATAGTTGAATGATACAACTTGTAACATTTTATGCAAAGTAGAAAGATGATGTCAGTGGACCTTTAAGTTGTACGTTGCTCTTATTTCTGTTTTTATTACGGTAATAGAGAAAAGCATGTGACTGATTTTCTGTAAAATGATTTCTCACCATGATGTAGCAGTTTTTACTAATTGTATCCTTACAACAGATTGAACCTTCAGGCTTTTAGTTTTCAAAAACACAAATACTCAAAGCTTTGTTTTATTTGTCACGTTATCATTAGCCCGTTAAAGCCTGTATTTTGCACTTTAAATGTTTATTTTACAATTGTTTAATTTTCAGTTAATGCCAAAGCTGACTCTTAAAAATAAAATCAACTGAAATAAAACGGCTAATTTTGATTTTTGAGGGTGGAAAGTAGTGGTTTAGAATAAAATAACTCTCCTCTTACCCTCTTTTTTTGTGTGGCTTTTCGTTTTTTGAGCTTCATCCTTCTCTCGGTGGCCAGCTGCTGAAGCTGGACTGGGGTCAGCTGCAACTTGTACTTCTTGAGGTCATACTTGTACTGCTCCATGTCCAGGAGGCAGGACTCTTGAAAGGGCTTTAATGGAGAAAGAAAACTACAAGCTTCAGTCACCAGCAAACTCCAAAAGACACAGTTTTGATAACTTTACAGTTTCGAAAAGGATTTGACTCAGGTTCAGTTCAGTAATACCTGCTTCTGTTCCGGGCTCATAATTCTCCACTGTTGGGCAATCTTCTTAATGATATCCATAGATTTGATCTCTGAATGACACAATTACAACAGTGTTAAACAACTTATGAGGTCTGGACTGATGAAATTAAGGCACGAACAAAACATTTAGATGTTCATATGATTGTAGACCAAATGTCTGACACCTGCACTGTTCTACAGCTCCCAATCCCTAATGTTAACCTGTTGTTGTCTAAACACAAAAGTTACTTTGGTGGTTTACCTGGATTTTGACTCGTCATGATCGGCTTCTGTTGAAGAACATATCTCATGTATCCGTTCAGAGGTTTCTTTGGAGGACCACTGGCCTGAGTGGTCAGGTACTTTACCAGGTTTAAATTTGCAGAGCAGAAGACACTGGCACACCTAAAAACAGGATACAGACTTCATATTTTGCAGATTAACCTACCACACACCCATTACGTTCAACGTGTTTAGATAACCCAGTCATAAATGATCATAGTTCTGCTATTTCAGGTCCAAGCAACATCTGAACACAAGTTTGACGCTTCTCTGTAGAAAAACTCACCACACTCAATTCACCTTTTTTTTTAAGTGACTAGTAAATTCTCAGATTAACAATCTGTGACTTTTTAAAAATACTGTAACTTGCTGGATTGGATTATCTGATTGAAGAGTATACAGCTGCTGGTGAAGATTCTCAGTCGTCCAGGACATGATAGAATCAAAAAAGAAGTTCAATACAGAAACAACTGGACTTTATTCATTTGTAACAGAAGACGTTTAGCTTCCCATCCGGGGAGCTTTATCAATTTATCAATTGAGTACACAGCTGATTACTCGGTTTAGTAAATATCCATCTTCTTAACCCACGTTTCTTTTCTGGGTCACAGGGAACACGTGTCCCTCCAGTTATGAACAATGGGGGACAACTTGGACAGGTCTCCAGTCCAACATAGGGACACAAGAGACAAATGGGACAACTGTCCCCATAAGTCACATCTAAAAACAAAAGTCGCTCTTTAACCCAACACGAATGCTTCTGGTCTGTAGGAACACACAAAGTACCCAGAGAACCCCACGCCACGTTGGAGAGCAGAAAGACGCGAACTTTCACCCTTTTTGCTCGTGAGGCGAAATCTCCAACCACTGTTTCCCTATGCCAACCGTAATATATACGATATTTGATTCATTTACATGCTTTAAACTACGGTACTCAACACAGACTAGCATCAGATTTTAGTAGAACCTCAGCAAGCCAACAGTAAAACAAACCTGGCAGGTTTCCCCGTGTAGAGCATAGTGAAGGACTTAGCCAAAAGGCTAACTGCAGATGTCATTAGATTTAATGGAGCCATTTTGTTGGCGTTTAAATAGTGGAAGAGTAAAAATAATTGTGAAAAACAAGCGTGTAGTCCAATAAAACTGTTGTATTACTACATTCATGCATTAGTTTTAATATTTAGATTGTAGCCGTGCTTCTTTCCCTCCTCCGAGTTAGCAGACAGGACCACCACACTCTTCTCTGTCCTCCTGGCGGGTTTCTTCTTCTTCTTGTTTTGAGTGTGTTGTTGTTTGAACACACACTGAGGCGCGCCACCGCCACCTACTGGGTTTAAGGGTTTCTGCACAGGCAGAAAAAAGAGGAAGTGTGGATTCCTTCTTCTTTTTTTTTCTTCTTTTTTATTATTGAAAGAGAGTAATTTACAAAATTGTGAAGGCATACTAACAACCAGTTTTAAGCAACTGTCAGCAGGGCACATATAAAATAAACAAGAATTAATAAACTGAACCAAAAAGTAAGAAGACAAAGTTGTGTGGAATTACAAAGCCAAGTACAGTACAGTGAATTACTAAAAATATACATAGAAAAAAAAAAAGAAAAAAGAAAAAGTTATGACCTGTGTTGACTGCTTTATGGGTCCAAAATATACCATGGTCTTCAAACACTCCAAGAAGGGATTGTGCTTTTTTTTGTTCATCAGCTTCAGGGCTTTGAGGTCCGTGAGATAGTTTTTAAAGGCAAAAAAGAGTGGTTTTGTCTTTCTCCATTTGGAAGTGTGGATGAAAAAAATTCCCAGGATAATCAGGTTGTTTACTATCAGGTCCAATTTTCTGTTTTCCAGATGAATAGCAAATATAATAGATTATCTTGTGAAGGGAGTGAGTTGGATTTTGGATGATAGCCAGTCTTGTATATTAAGGTGACCAGATCTGAAGTGAAATCTGAGGACATTTCCAACTCAGAGTAGCCTGGTTAAAACCAGACCCTTGTCCTTCACTTCGCTTTGTACTGGTACCTAGTACGAAGCAAAGTGAAGGGCAAGGGTCTGGTTTTAACCAGGCTAAGCTAAGAGACCAAAAACAATGACATTTGATCAAGATGAAATTAAAAACGGGGACAGTTGCAGTTTCATTTATTTGTACATATTTATTGATGTTTAAACAATAAAAATCAAATACTTTGTATAACAGCAGGAATGTGTCTCTCACACTGTTAACATAAGAGTAATCAAATGAATAAAGTAAGAGAGTACTAAAACTGGGGGAGGGTCAAGGGTATATAAGTGAGTGAATGAGAACACGTATGTACCTAGGTGTGTATAAGTACACAGTGTATGGTTATGTAGCTGATGTGTATTTATATTGTGTGTGTGTGTGTGTGTGTGTGTGAGGTGAGTGAAGGTCAGGTGGTCCGCTGACATGAGCTCATCGCTGGTTCTGATTTCATCGCCACTCAAACATCTGCCTCTTCACACTGCTGCAGTTAGAGAAGTACATGAACCTGACGCCCAGCTCAGAGGAAGAACATCTGTCCTCTCAACTCGAACCAGCTGTAACATCTCACCAGTATACAGACACTCTGTCATCACTCAACATGTTACCAGTCAAACACTTCATCAGTTCATCACTTGAACTTGAACTGTAAATATTTGACATCATAAACGTGAGACTGATAAACTTGAACATTATTGAAGCGCAACCATCTGAAGAGCTGACCAGGACATAGAAATGGAAACTCTGCTGCTAATTTCTCAGTAAAATGACATTTCCTCTTCTTTGAAAGATCATCTTGTCATTCAGTCTGGTCTTTCTTCTTTCCTTTCCTCCTTTTTCTTTGCAACATTCTTTTCCTTCTCTTTGCTTTATCAGTCTTCCTATTTTCCTCTGCTCTCACTCTTTTCTCACACTTCACATCTGCCTTCAACACCATGATCCCCCAAACTCTGATAGACAAACTATCCACACTTGGACTAAGCCCCTCCATTTGTAACTGGGTCTTAGACTTCTTAACAGACAGACCACAGTCCGTGAAGATCCACAACTTCTCCTCCTCCACCATCACCCTCAGCACTGGCTCTCCTCAGGGATGTGTGCTGAGCCCTCTTCTGTTCACTCTGCTCACATATGATTGTACAGCCACACATCCAGGCTGTCATATTGTTAAGTTTGCAGATGATACAGCTGTGGTGGGATGCATCACAGATAATGATGAATCCAGCTACAGACAGGAGGTGGAACATCTGGAGAGCTGGTGCAAAGAGAACAACCTTCACATGAATGTGAAGAAGACGAAGGAGATGATTGTGGACTTCAGAAGGAACAAACACACCCACACCCCACTGTATATAGGTGGATCTGCGGTGGAGGTGGTCTCCAGCTACAAATACCTGGGTGTACACATGAATGATAACCTCAGCTGGAGCAATAACACCACCAGCCTGATCAAGAAAGGTCATCAGAGACTCTACTTCCTCAGACGGCTGAGACGAGCCGGTCTGAGAAGCCCAGTCCTCACCTCGTTCTACAGGTGTGCAGTGGAGAGCGTCCTGTGCTCCAGCATCAACGTGTGGCATGGAGGCTGCACAGTTGCAGAGAGAAAAGCTCTACAGAGAGTGGTGAAGGCTGCACAGAAGTCTGTGGGAGTCAGTCTCCCCACCATCACAGACATTTACACCTCCAGATGCAGAAAAAGAGCCACCTGCATCATGAAAGACCTCACTCACCCAGCACACTCACTCTTTGCACCACTCCCCTCGGGACGGAGGTTGAGGAGCATCAAATGTAGAACCACTAGACTGAGGAACAGCTTCTACCCTGAGGCTGTCAGACTCATGAATAAATAAATAATAAGAATAAACACTGCAAAATGTCACATCATGCTGATACTGATCTGTTTCTTGTTGCTGCGTTCATCTGTGACCATCTGCTCATGTTCGTGCTGCTGTTTATAATGATGTTTTTCTACTACATTAGGGCTTAGTGTATTACTAGCTGATGTGATGTCTCTCTTAGTTAATCCTAGATGTTATTATTGTATTTCTCTTGCATTTGTTGTTGGATGTAACTGGGACCCTGTGTACATAATCTCGTTTTCAACACATGTACTACATGCGGTGCAAATGACAATAAATTCTCTCTGACTCTCTGACTCTCTGACTCTTTTTTTCTATCAGTCTTTGTATTTTTCTTCTAGCTAAAACACTTGTAACATCCTTGCTGGACAATGTCTCCCACCCCATGCATGAAGCTGACCTGGAGAGCTCCTTCAGTGACAGATGACTGCATCCTAAATGCACAAGGAGCGTTACCACAGCTCCTTCCTCCCAGCAGCTGTTAGACTCTACAACCATCACTGCTCCCAACAAACTCAATAAGGATTAAATACATGATGACCTCTGCTAAAACACACACTCTGCCTGCACTGCACTGTAAATAGTCTGTCCTTATCAATGTTCAATACATACTGAACATTATTACTGATATTATTTATCTTATTTCTTTATATAATAAACATTTAGGAACTTTTGTGTGAATCTTTTTATCTGTTGCTGCTGTTGTTGAATTTCCCATCCGTGGAACAATAAAGGCTGTTTCTATTCTAGTTCTAGTCTATTCTTTTTAATTATTTTTTATTGGTATATAAGAAGGGGCTCAGAGCTGATCCTTGATGCAATCCCACCTCCACCTTGAAGCTATCTGTCACTCCTACAGCACATCTCATCACTGTCCTGCTGTCCTCATACATGTCCTGCTGTCCTCATACATGTCCTGCTGTCCTCATACATGTCCTGCTGTCTTCATACATGTCCTGCTGTCCTCATACATGTCAGAACTCACACTTACGGTGAGGCTTCTTTCCAGTTCTACGGCCCCCGTCTGTGGAATAGTCTGCCGGAGAACCTGAGGGCTGCAGAGAATGTTGTTGTTTTTAAGAGCAGGCTCAAGACCATCTTTTTAACTGCATTTCCTGAACTGGTTCATCTCTGTTCAATCTATACATTTTCCATACTACTGTATTTAATTTGATTGATTGATTTCATTTATTTTGTGTGTGTCGTTTGCTTTAATTTTGTGAGTTTATTGTTTTATAATTCTGTACAGTACTTTGAGCTGCTTTTAGTATGAAGGGTGCTTTATAAATAAAATTGATTGATTGATTGATTGATACATGTCCTGCTGTCCTCATACATGTCCTGCTGTCCTCATACATGTCCTGCTGTCTTCATACATGTCCTGCTGTCTTCATACATGTCCTGCTGTCTTCATACATGTCCTGCTGTCTTCATACATGTCCTGCTGTCCTCATACATGTCCTGCTGTCCTCATACATGTCCTGCTGTCTTCATACATGTCCTGCTGTCTTCATACATGTCCTGCTGTCTTCATACATGTCCTGCTGTCTTCATACATGTCCTGCTGTCCTCATACATGTCCTGTACCAGTCTAACATACTTTTCTGCCACTCCAGATTTCCTCATGCAATACCACACCTCCTCTCTTGGCACCCTGTCATATGCTTTTTCTAAATCCACAAACACACAATGGAGTTCTTTCTGACCCTCTCTGTACTTCTCTATCAACATCCTCAAAGCAAAGATGCATCTGTGGTGCTCTTTCTTGGCATGAAACCATACTGCTGCTCACAGATAGTCACCTCTTGTCTAAGCCTTCCTTCCACAACTCTCTCCCAGATCTTCATTGTGTGGCTCATCAACTTAATTCCCCTGTAGTTGCTACAACTCTGTACATCACCCTTGTTCTTAAAAATGGGAACCAGCACACTTCTTCTCCATTCTTCAGGCATTTTCTCACCCTCAAATATTCCATTAAATATTTGAGTCAAAAACCTCACTGCCACCTCTCCAAGACATTTCCAAACCTCCACTGGTATGTCATCAGGTCCTACTGCCTTCCCCTTCTTCATTCTTTTCAAAGCTTTCCGGACTTCACCCTCACTAATCTTTCCCACTTCCTGGTCCACAGTTTCTATTACCTCCACTCTTCTTTCTCTTTCATTCTCTTCATTCATTAGCTCCTCAAAGTAATCCTTCCATCTTCCCATCACACTCTCCTCACTTGTTAGAACATTCCCATTCCCATCTTTAATAAGCCTAACCTGCTGCACATCCTTTCCAGCCTGATCCCTCTGTCTTGCCAATCGGTACAAGTCCTTCTCGCCCTCTTTAGTGTCCAGTCTCCCATACAACTCATTGTACGCCCTCTGCTTTGCCTTAGCTACTTCCCTCTTTGCTCTATGTCCCATCTCCTTATATTCCTGTCTCCTCTCTTCAGTCCTCTCACTGTCATATTTCTTCTTGGCTAATCTCTTTCTTTGAATGGCGTCCTGCACTTCACTATTCCACCACCAGGTTTCCTTATCATCCATTCTCTGTCCAGATGACACACCAAGTACCTTCCTACCTGTCTCTCTAATTACTGTTGCTGTAGTAGCCCAGTCACTTGGAAGCTCTTTCTTACCACCCAGAGCCTTTAACAGCTCGTCTCTGAATTTCTCACAACATTCTTCCTTCTTTAGCTTCCACCATTTGGTCTTCTTCTCTGATTTTACTCTTTTTCTCTTCTTCACAACAACAGTCATTCTACACACAACCATCCGATGCTGTCTGGCCACGCTCTCCCCTGCCACAACCTTACAGTCTCCAATCTCCCTCAGGTTTCCTCTTCTACACAGAATGTAGTCGACCTGTGTACTCCTTCCTCCACTCTTATAGGTCACTCTATGTTCCTCCCTCTTTTGGAAATAGGTATTGACTATAGCCATTTCCATTCTCTTGGCAAAATCCACCACCATCTGTCCTTCCTGGTTTCTTTCCTTGACACCAAACCTACCCATCACTTCCTCATCCTCTGTTTCCTTCACCAACATGTCCATTCAGGTCTGCTCCAATCACCACTCTTTCCTCCCTGGGAATACTCTCTATCACTTCATCCAAATCTTTCTCCTCCCCATCACATCCAACCTGTGGAGCATAACCACTGACGATGTTTAGCATCAGACCTTCTACTTCTACCTTCAGACACATCACCCTATCTGACACTCTCTTCACCTCTACTACATTCTTTGCCAACTCCTCCTTCAGGACCACCCCTACTCCATTTCTCTTTCTATCCACACCATGGTAAAACAGTTTGAACCCTGCTCCAATACTGTGAGCCTTGCTGCCCTTCCACTTGGTCTCTTGGACACATAAAACATCTACCTTTCTTCTCTGCATCATGTCAGCCAGCTCTCTACCTTTGCCTGTCATTGTCCCCACATTTAGAGTTGCAACCCTCAGTCCTACATTCTTCACTTTCCTCTTCTCCCTCTGTCTCCTGACACGTTTCCCTCCTTGTGGTCTTCGACTAACAGTAGCACAATTTCTGCCAGAACCCTGTTTGTCAACAGCACCGGTGGCGGTCGTTGTTAACCCGGGCCTCGACCGATCCGGTATGGTTTCACTTTGAGGAACTCGCATTATGGTTTTGACAAAAGTGTTTTACATCGGATGCCCTTCCTGACACAACCCTCATCATTTACCGGGGCTTGGGACCGGCACAATAGATACACTGGCTTGGGCAGCACAGTGGCACAACTGGTAGAGCTGCTGCCTCTCAGCGAGAAGGTTGCCGGTTCAAATCCCGGTCCGGGGCCTTTCTGGGTGGAGTTTGCATGTTCTCCCCGTGCATGCGTGGGTTTCCTCCGGGTACTCCGGTTTCCTCCCACAGACCAAAAAACATGCTTGTTAGGCTGATTGGTGACTCTAAATTGACCCTAGGTGTGAGTGAGAGAGTGGATGGTTGTTTGGTGTGAGTGAGACAGGTCCCTCTTGTAAATGAGTCCCCGTGACTCAACGAGGCTAGCCTGTATAAATAAAGGTTGAATGAATGAATTGTGCTCCCTAGTGGCTGGTTTATCTACTACAGAAACTATTTGAAGTTATTAGTAGCTTAGAGTTTATTTAGTTTTTCTGTCTTCTTTGCCTTAATGTTTGCTGATGAGGCAGAAACCCCTCATTAAATGTATTAAGTAACACTGTGAGCTTCACTACCTCCACCATTACAGCTATCTTTGTTAGTTTGTCTGAGGTTAGCTCACCCTGGGTTACATTTGGTCATGGGAGGAGTGATCTTACTGTTCACGTAAATTATTTGATAATGTTCTTATAGAAACAATTCCTAAATGTTGTTCATACTGTGTTAACGCAACATTTTTGTCTCTTGACCCTACAACTGGGTAAGGTTACAGAGGACCTAGCCCGTTACTGGAGTTTTAATTAAGTATTAAGTACTAATAAATAAGATGGATGATGATCATATTGCTTTATGCTAAGCCATTAGTAAGAAGTTGTGATTATTAATATTGTAGGAGGTGGTGAAGAGACGACACAGGAGACGGGATGCAGATCTTCACTTTAATCAACTCCTACTAAAAACTGGCGGGAAGCACCCAACACCGCCTTATATATCAAACCTCTCACAATACAACATCCGGTCCTCTGGACCTTTCACAATAAAACATCCTGTAACGCCTTCGGTCCACTGGGTGTGAGTAGAGCCCCCTAGTGGTCCACCACACACGCCCCCCCAGAACACCCAGTAAGGTCCATCACTAGTCCCGCATTTTAGGTTTGATCAAACGACCAGAACGGCTGAACCTGGGCCCTGCAGAACCAGTCTGATGAAGCGGAGGGCCTGCAGAAGAGTCGGGCTCCATTGGTCGTTGAGAGTCTCTGGAAGGAGGACAACAGTCCGTTAGCAATGCGGATGGAGGTCTGCCCCTGCGAGGAGCCTGGGCCGTAACAACCTGATCATCTGACATAACATGAGCTGGTTTAAGCCTATCGATACAGACAGTCTCAGTACGACCCCCTAAATCTAAAAGGAAATGTTTTGGACCTGGTTGAAGAACCCGAAACGGTCCATCATACAAAGGCTGTAGTGGTGTCCTGTGTGCATTGTGTTTGACAAAAACAAATTTAGAGGACTCCAGACTCTTAGGGACAAATGACTGCGGTAAACAATGGTGTACCGGGCCGGGGACACGAACAGAGCCCTCCTGAGAGGAAAAATGGAGCAACGGTGGAGCGAACTGTGGTGAGGGTACCTCAGGTAAAAACTCACCGGGGACGCGCACAGGCTGACCGTAAACCAGTTCAGCCGGGGAAGAGCTCAGGTCCTCTTTGGTTGCGGTACGTAAACCCAACAAAACCCAGGGAAGACGGTCAATCCAGTTGTCACCGGTCAATGCAGCACGAAGTGCAGCTTTCAATGACCTGTGAAACCGTTCACACAAACCATTAGCTTGGGGGTTGTAAGCGGTGGTCCTGTGAACGTTAGTCCCCAGACCCTTGGCCATGGTAGACCAAAGCTCAGAAACAAACTGCGGGCCCCTGTCCGATGTAATGTCTGAAGGGGGGCCAAAACGCGCAACCCAGGTAGACAAAAATGCCCGGGCCACCACTGCAGATGTTGTGGATGTCAGAGGAACCACCTCAGGCCACCTGGTGGTCCGGTCTATCATAGTCAGCAGATGAGTAAAACCTTGTGATGGAGGCAGAGGGCCCACCAGGTCTACGTGCACATGATCAAACCGCCGACCTGGGATGGAGAAGGGTTCCAAAGGTGCTTTGGTGTGCCTGTTAACCTTAGCACGCTGGCATGGGACACACGCTGCTGCCCACTCCTTAACTGCTTTACGCAGACCGGGCCAAACAAACTTTGAACTGACCAGTTTCACCGAGGCTCTAACACCTGGATGAGAAAGGGAATGTAAGGAGTCAAAAACGCGGCGTCGCCATGAAACTGGAACCAGGGGGCGGGGCCTGCCAGTAGAAACATCACAGAGCAGGAGGGGACCTCCGTCATTCACCTGCCGTTCCTCCAACTCGAGGCCCGTGGGCCCGGACTGGAGCTCGAGTATTTCTGCGTCGCTACGTTGGTCCGCAGCCATAGCAGAAAAATCGATGCCAACGTATACGGGAGAGATCAGCACCCGGGAGAGACAGTCGGCCACCACGTTGGATTTTCCAGCCACATGCTGAATGTCTGTAGTAAATTCAGACACCGCTGCGAGGTGGCGTTGCTGGCGAGCAGACCAGGGGTCAGAAATTTTTGACATCGCAAACACCAAGGGTTTGTGGTCAACATATGCAGTGAACCGGCGGCCCTCCAGGAAAAACCTGAAATGGCGTGTGGCCAGGTAAAGCGCCAGCAACTCTCTGTCAAAAACACTGTATTTAAGCTCATTGTCCCGTAGCGTACGGCTGAAAAATGCAAGCGGCTGCCAAACCCCGGAAACCTGCTGTTCTAACACAGCCCCCACCACAACATCAGATGCGTCGGTTGTTAAAGCTATTTGTGCCGCTGGGGATGGATGGGCCAAAAGGGCAGCAGTGGCTGCTCTCAGCGAGCAGGTCCCCGGTTCAAATCCCGGTCCGGGGCTTTCTGGGTGAAGTTTGCATGTTCTCTCCGTGCATGCATGGGTTTTCTCCGGGTGCTCCAGTTTCCTCCAACAGTCCAAAAACATGCATGTTAGACTGATGGTGACTCTATGACCTTGGGTGTGAGTGAGACAGGTCTCTCTTGTAAATGAGTCCCCGTGGCTCAACGAGGCTAGCCTGTATAAATAAAGGTTGAATGAATGAATGAATGGCCAGTGCAGCTTTAGCATCACCAAATGCCTGTAGGCGTTCTGGTGTCCAGTCAACACTGTCGTTGGGCTTTTTCTTTTTCAGCGCTCCATAGAGCGGTCGCAGCAGTTGTGCTGCCCTGGGGAGGAAAGTTCAGGAAACGGTTATAGAAGTTAACCATTCCCAAAAATTCTTGTAGTGCTTTAACAGACTGGGGCTGTGGGAAATCGGACACCGCCTGCACTTTGTTTGGTAACGGGACGGCACCACTTGCAGAAATGCGGTGGCCCAAAAAGTCAATGACTGGCAGCCCAGACTGGCATTTCGCTGTATTTACAATCAGGCCATGTGCTGCTAGGCGCTGAAAAACCTCACGGAGGTGGGACATGTGCTGTTCAGCCGAGCTGCTAGCCACCAGGATGTCGTCCAGGTACACAAATACGAAGGACAATCCCCTTAGGACTGAATCCATCAACCGCTGAAATGTTTGTGCTGCACCTTTAAGACCAAAAGGCATGCGCAAAAACTCAAACAGGCCGAAAGGCGTGATAACAGCGGTCTTAGGGACATCCTCCACATGCACAGGAACCTGGTGGTACCCCCGTACTAAATCTACTTTAGAAAAAATGGAGGTCCCAGCCAGGTGCACTGAAAAATCCTGGATGTGGGGGATGGGATAACGATCGTTCTCTGTGATGTTATTAAGGCGGCGGAAATCCCCACATGGTCGCCATTTGCCGTCTGCCTTGGGCACCATGTGGAGGGGGGAGGCCCACGGACTGTTTGAGCGTTGCACGATGCCTAAACGCTCCATGTTAGCAAACTCTTCCTGTGCTATTGCTAGCTTAGTAGCATCGAGGCGGCGTGCACGTGCGAACACCGGGGGGCCCGTTGTGGGAATATAATGTTCGACCCCATGTTTTGTGTTTGTGTTTGCAAAATCAGGAACAGTCAGCGAGGGGAATTCAGACAATAAACGCTGAAACACATTACCCGAAGCTAAAAAGTTAGCATGCATTAAAGGCCCAGCTCCTCGCGTCGCACAAGGCAGTGACGAAAAAGACACAGCGTCGATCAAACGTCTGTTAGCAACGTCAACCAGGAGCCCGTGAGCACAAAGAAAATCAGCCCCTAAAATAGGGACTGAGCTAGCAGCTACCACAAAGTTCCACTGGAAGTCCCGTTCATGGAAACGAACAGTCACCAACCTTTCACCAAACGTCTTGATGGGAGAGCCATTAGCCGCGATTAGAATCGGCCCGCAGCCTTCTGCCAACCTGTCGGAGCCAGTCGGGGGAACGAGGCTCTTCTGCGAACCAGAGTCCACCAGGAACCGCCTCCCCGACCTCAAGTCTTCGATGAACAGCAGCCTTTCCTTGTCGCCAACGGCCGTGAGTGCTAGCGGGCGCTGGCGTTCTCGTTTCCCTGCGGCTTGAAGTTGCACGGCGGAATGCATCGTCGTGCTTTGGCGCCAAATAAGCGCTGGTGGTAGAAACAAAGGGCGGCTCCTGTCCGCCTGCGGGTAGCGACTCCTGCTACCACCGATGGCTCGTCCGGCGCTGAGGGCGTTGCTTGAAGCTCGGGCGCTACTGGAGATCCGGGGACCGCCGCCTGGACCGCGAAGGTCCTCGCAGCCAGCAAGATGCGGTCGGCTTCGTCGTCCAGCGAGCGGTAATCCTTCTGCTGCAGAAACGGGGAGTTGGCCAGGGCGGTGCGCACTGGAGCCAGGAGCTGGCGGAGGAAGAGGTGGAGGAAGAGAAACTCACAGTCTGCTGATCCCCTCAAGGACAACATGCTTTCCATGAGCTCAAGAGCTGTGCCATCGCCCAAACCGGAGAGGGAAAAAAGTTTCTCAGCGCGCTCCGCGTCTGAAAGTGAGTAACGCCGCAGAAGGAGCTGCTTGAGGGCGTCGTACTTTCTTTGTGCAGGAGGGTCCTGGAGCAGGCTCATTACCCGCTGGGTGGACAATGGATCCAGCGAGGCGACCACATAGTGGTATTTGGTGTCGTCTGCAGAAATCCCGCGAAGAGCAAACTGTGATTCGATGTGGGCGAACCACGACTGAGGGGCGTGCAGCCAGAAGTCCGGGATTTTAACGGCCACCGAAAAAGCGAGCGGGGCCGCCTGTGGAGGTTCCACAGCAGCGGACAGCTGAAGAGAGCTGGCTGGACCTTCAGATGTCGACATGTTCAATTCACGTCGGGGTCAACAGTGTAGGAGGTGGTGAAGAGACGACACAGAAGACGGGATGCAGATCTTCACTTTAATCAACTCCTACTAAAAACTGGCGGGAAGCACCCAACACCGCCTTATATATCAAACCTCTCACAATACAACATCCGGTCCTCTGGACCTTTCACAATAAAACATCCTGTAACGCCTTCGGTCCACTGGGTGTGAGTAGAGCCCCCTAGTGGTCCACCACAATATATTTTCATATTGGCTAATAATTTTTTACCCTAAAAGTAAACTAGGCTACACTGTGTTTCTTAGACTGTGTCTAGAATGTGTGAGAGAAGTGGAGCGTGCTATATTCACACAAGGAGTGCTGTTGGTCAGGTTGTTGTGCCATTAACTCTAAAATAGTTATTTCAATTCAACCTTTATTTCTTCAGGTTAGTCTCATTAAGCCTCAAGGACATCTACTATATTCAAATATTTCTGGGGGATGACCCCCAGACCCCCCACGAGTGTGTTCCCCCCCCCTCCCCACATTACAAATGCTTCTGACACCAATGGCCACATCACCAAGTGCGTCGTCAGACCGAGACCGGGGCTTCCGGGGTCAAAGCCCTGGATGTTTTGTCAATAGCCCCGGATCAAAACGAGTTTCAGTTTTCCACTGCTCCACTGCTTCTTTTTACTATTTATATGTTTGCTTTTGTTTGATGTAACTGGGACCCTGTGTCCACAATTTCGTTCCACCTCATGTACCACATGTGATGCGAATGACAATAAAGAACCTTGACCCTTGAACATGAATTTTTTTATTCATTTATTTATTATTTTACTATTAATAATACAAAACAAAAAAGTTTTGAACATAAACTAGATGAGAATGGGACAACACTTCCTCAAGAAACTCTGGTCTCCAAGAAGAAGTAGAAGTAGTAGAAGTAGTAGTAGTACTCCGGTTTCCTCCCACAGTCCAAAAACATGCATGTTAGGTTGATTGGTAACTCTAAATTGACCCTGAGTGTGAGTGAGACAGGTCCCTCTTGTAAATGAGTCCCCGTGGCTCAACGAGGATAGCCTGTATAAATAAAGGTTGAATGAATGAATGAAAAAGATCTCCACACCAGATGGTGGCGGTAATGCGCACCTAACGTTCATACCATCCGCCAACTGCGCAGGAGGAAGAAGAAGAAGAAGAAGAAGAAGAAGAAGAAAAACGTCAACATCAGAGGCTAACAATCATGCCAGCTGAAGATGATGTGAGTTTTTTTGTCTGAATCGAAACACCGCAGTTTGTCCCATTTGAAACAAGTACCTTCCTCAACAAATAGTAAAATATTTGATGAAAAGTGAAATGACTCATTTCTTCTTCCGCAGCCCGAGTCCGAAGTGTTTGAGATTACTGATTTCACCACCGCCTCTGAATGGGAACGGTAAGCTATTAGCTAAACATTCAAGAAGTGTTTGATTCCACACATTACCAGGTAGTTATTTAACATGTCGCTGTCTTTATTGAAGCTGCACGAGCTCTTTGGAAGTTTGATGTCATGTTGAGATACCAACGAGTCACTCGTTTGGGTTTTGATCGCCTCAAACAAGTTTCAGCCTGTAAGAACTCACTTGGGTCTCAAAACTGTCAAAACATACTAAACCAGCCATAAGATTATGACCACAGCTCAGAGGCTCCTGGCTAGGGCTGGGAACACGGTCATGGAAAATGTGTTTTTTGTGTCGTAAAGAAGACTATGACATACATTTCTGAAACTGGCCAACTGTAACAGTAAAAACACATGAAAATATAAGTAGGTTTGATGAAGCATCACCTGAAGAACACCACCAGTGAAGCATGGTGGTGGCAACATCATGATGTGTTGTTTCTAAAATATAAGTAGGTTTGATGAAGCATCACCTGAAGAACACCACCAGTGAAGCATGGTGGTGGCAACATCATGATGTGTTGTTTCTTTTCTTTGGCTGCAGAGGTTAACAAACTGATATTGGTGATTGATTTTAAGACATTATTGGAAGTAATTTATGTTGGATGTACACATCTGTAATTCCTTCTTCAGAATTTCACTCTGTTCTGTTCTATTAGGTTTGTGTCCAGAGTTGAGGAGGTGCTCACTGACTGGAGGCTGACGGAAAACTCTGTGGAAAATAGGTCTTCAAAAAAGGTAATCTTTTTTGTTTTAATTACTGTAGCTATTTTTATTCATATGTCTTTTAAAGATTATGTCAGTTAATGTTGTTAATCGTGTCATGCTATTTAAACAGGGTGAATACACTAGTGGCGTCTGGGAGGAAGAGTCTAAGGACATACATTTTGCAGACTTTAAGTTCTACATCACCCACCATTTTCTGAAACAAGAATGTGAGGAGGAAGATGTTAAGGACAAGGCTGAGGAAGGTACAGGTATATGATGGAAAATGTAATATTTTCAACAAAACTTCCACACACAGTAGCTTATTTTTGTTTTTAGTTTTTTTTGTATTTGCAGCTGTATTTTTTTTATTCTGTCCATTTTTTAAAATTCCCCCAAAAATAGTTGATGTATTAGATGTTGCATGTGTTCCTCGACAGACTGATGGCTCCCTTCACATTCCCAGTAGATAATCTTCCACTATAAAGGGCTCCTGCCTCTAGGACGGGTTCTATACAGTCTTGAAAAGAATGGTATTTACGGTATTTGTGACATTTTCTGGTCTGGATAACTGTAAAGAAGAAGAAAGTGTATGAAAAATATAAAAATCTAAATTTCTGAAAATAAGTTTGTCAAAAAGGAAGAGTGCTCTTCAAATTATTTACAATTAGACAGTTGAAACCCAAGTAATTCCCTGTAACAACATCTGAATTGCTCCCCTGACCTTTACATAGTTGCCCACTGCTCCGCGATGGGTTAAATGTAAAGAACTAATTTTGCCATTGTATGGGAACATACATTGATGACAACACAGAGCACTTACTTATTTACTTACTTACCTACATGGAAGATATAAATGATGAATAAATGAGCATTTTGTAAATCTTACTAAGTTTAAATAAATGCTAGATATCAACTGCTTGAATTGTCACCTTATTGTGGTGGAGGCGTGTGCACCTGAATGATCCTGGGAGCTAAGCTGTCGGGGGCAAGTATAATAGACCTTTTACCAGTTGACGTCATCATGCAAAGCTCGCCAGAAACGAGCGTTCTGATTGGACGGCAAAAAGCCGAAACCGGATGCAGGGGGGTGGGAAGGAGCCGAGGAGCTTCGTAATGATAGAGAGTGTTGTAATTTAGAAGCTTGATTTCTTAAAATAGTGAACAACCACTGGTCAAAATGCCTGAACATTGTGCCGCCGATACGAGAGGAGGTGATTATGTGCGCTGATGGAAAATGGGGAAATCCTTCAGGCTTTTTGCGAATGTCCAGCAGGGTGAGTCGTTGTGTGTCGTTGTCAACAACCTGTATATCCAAGCGTCAGAAATAAATGTTTTAAATTTCTCACGCCAATACTTCTGATATTTAGACTGATTTGGTTATTGTTACAGGTTTAACATCTTCTGTTAGCTGCTATAACTAGCGCCATGTCTTCATAAGAGCCGTCAGTATTAGCACAGTATGTAAACAAAAACATGACGTTTGAGTCAGTCACACAAATGTTCACAGCGTCCTTATTTCTTATTTGATTTCTGTAAACTATGTCTTAAATTAAGCCTGAGACAATTGGTGATGTTGTGATGTGAAAAATAATAACTATCCCAAGAGATACATTTATTAGCTTTCCTAGGGAAATTTAATTATCTTTGATTTACTAATGCACTTATGCTGTTTATACAGCTTACACTTTAGACGTAACATGTGTGAAAATCTTAAATATATTACAAACAATATATTTTGCATGTGAATTCCATAATGACACATACAATAGTTGTATATTGTGTTTGTGATTGTTTTTGCAGACGAGGTGGCTGCAACCATGTTGGAAATACATTCTAAACCAACCTGCACCCAGTTGCCTTGTACATGGAAGGAACCAGCCCCAAAACGAACTGCACCTGCTACTTGGATGAGCTGCAAGTTTTAAAGTGAGTTTAATCAGTGTTCCTGAAGACATTTCATATAATAATAATAATAATAATGTCTTCCTGTCATCTGCGTATGTTTCCCATACACAGACGAAATTCGTCTCTGCATTTAACCCAACCACCTACCAGGTGGTGCAGTGAGCAGCCCGAAAGCGCCCGGGGAGCTGGAGAAATAGGTGTGCACTCATAGACACCCCAAGGTGGGTAGTGGCCGGGGCGCGAACCCGCGTCCTTCGGGTCCCAAGTCAAAAGCCCTGCCACTAGACCATCTTGGCTCCTAAGCGATATTACGCTTATAACACAAATACCCAGAAAGTTGACTTTCAGTGAAACTTCAACAACTGGAATAATACAATATCACTTATCTTGTCTTATCCCAGTCAAAAAACTATTCAACATTGTACAATTGTAGTTTATTGTATTGTGTTAATTATTGTTGTTTTCTAGTGGCACTAGATAATAAATGCAATCACATATGTACGGTTTTAAATGTTTTCTACAATGGTAAGATCTGGAATAGTTTTTTGACATTTAAAAAAAAAACACTTCTACAAACAGATTTGCTAATATGTGTTAGATATCAACCACATTTTTCATGTTGGTGTCATTTAAGGCATGACATCTGTGTTGAGAAGTTTTCCAGGAGAACGCTGAACAGCCTGCGTTTTGACCCACGACATCCTGATGACCGGAATGAGCCCACCATCACTGCTGGCTGGTCTTCACAAGGACATTTTGAGCGTGGAGCCATTCTTGACCTATTGCAGGTTGTAGTAGTAAATATTAAAAACCAATAACGCTTATCTGTATGTTTCTTTAATTCCTTTATTTTGTCTAGATTTTAAAACTTCATGTTTTTTTTCTTTTGAGATATGCTCAAAGCCCCTGGCTGCAGTTCTCGATCCAGACTCTCCGGCAGATGAAGTAGCTGACGACCGCGGCCCCTGTTCAATCTCCACGCCATCAGAGAGACCTGCCAGAAGTTCAAAACATCTTTAAATGTCTCACAAGCACACACATTATTTATATAAGTCACAAACAGAAACAACACATACCAGAAGATCAGAACAAGCGCTCAATACAAAAACAACTGGAGTTTATTTGTTGCAGAAAACGTTTCACCCTTTATGCAACAAATAAAGTCCAGGGGCCTCATGTATCAACCGTGCGTGCGCACAAAAACATTGCGCACGTCACTTTCCACGCAAAACCCCGTATGTATCAAAACTGAAATGAACGTGAATATCTGCGCATCCACGTACATTTCCACGCCAGCTCCCCTGCTGGCGTACGCACGTTTCTGTGGTTCTTGTTCCTTTGGCGACACTTACAGGTGCTTCTGAGAAACTGAAGCCCCACAGTCTGTGGTTGACTTTAAGAGCGGCTTGAAGACCTTTCTTTTTAACCGAGCATACTCTACTCCTCATGATTCTACTTTTGATCATAGCTGATACTGTTGTTGATTTTAACTGTTTTATTATTTGTTTTATCGACATTTAATTCTGTTGCACTTTGTAGCACTTTGAGATTTTCATTAATGAAAAGTGCGTTATAAATTGAATTCATTATTATTATTATTATTATTATTATTATTATTATTATTATTACTATTAACTGTTCATGATGTGAAAATGATTAATATTCCCACCAAACACACGATTAACAAGTACATCCACATGGACGCGCAAAGTTGTGCAAAAAATAAATGTAACAGGAACGGATACATTCAGCCTTACTGGAGGATATAGATAGTGTAACACGCAGAGCATTTATTTATAAACAGATATAATTCTCTGATCTAGGATATGGCTTATCAGCCGTTTTCAGAAATAATCATTTTTCAGTTTGGCACTGCTGCGCACTGGCGCAACACAGGGGCCGCGCATCACGCGTGCACGTGCAGAAACTGGGGTTCCACAGGAGCTTAGAGGGAGCTGGCAGGTCGATCAGGGCTGTGCCAGTCCAGTCCACACAAAGCCGATTCATGTTCAATGGAATGGTCTCATCCATATGATCCCAAAGGCTGAGTTATGGTCGCGCTTTGAGCGCGCGTGCACCCTCGCCGGTGTTACACGGCAGTGGAGGTGTGTCATTATCTGTGTTTATTGTAGATGTCTCCAAAATGACACGTGAAAGTACACCATTTATAACTTGTATGGGAGTAAAAGCTTCACAGACAAACAGATTGCGCACAAGGCTGCAGCGCGCGCTTTGGAGACTCCAACATCACGTCATGTCATGAAAAGTCTCCACTGAGACGCAGAGACTCGTTTCTTCATATCATCTATTAAATAAACGAAGATCTATGTTCTAGCAAACATCCAAGTAAGTTCCTCTGTGTTTACAGTAATTATGGTAATTAACTCGTGCGCAAAGTTAATATTTTCACTCAGAATGAATGAATGAGCCGGTGGCGCACCTGACAGCAGCGTGCGCGCACACGAATACCGGCACACAATCACTCGTTCTTTGCGTGATGAACACAGTTTATTACTATTCTTACTTAGGATGTTTGTCCTCACTCATATTATATTAAATCCATTGTTTTCCTGAATCTAGAAATGATTTCTGATCGCGCAGGGATCAAACAAACATGTCCTTCACACATGCAGGAAGTAATTTGCATCTGTTTAACATATGTAAATGTAGGCGTGTCAGGGGAGGTGTCTGACGTGCGCTCAGTTCCACGTTCATTGTGATGTACAAAAGGAATGTGCGTGGATACCGGTGTACGCACAGCTTGATAAATCTGGATTTTTTTGTGCGTAGACACTTTTCTGGATTTGACCGTACGTCACTTTTCAGTAAGAAATCCACGCAAGTCTTTGTACATGAGGCCCCGTCCAGTTGTTTTTGCATTGAGCGCTTGTTCTGATTTTATCATGTCCTGGACGACTGAGAATCTTCACCAGCACATACCAGAAGATGTGTTTGTGTTTGTCATTTCACTTGTTAAGGACAGCAGCCTAGGACAGACAGTAACCTGCTAATGTTTTTTTTTAATGATGCCTTCTCTGACAACTTGGAGACTTTAGACAGTGTAATGTTTATGTTTTTTTGCTAAGTCATTGGATGACCAGAGAGCTGAACTATAAACTAGAGAACAGATCTGACAACAGCAGAGTCACAAAGAGGATTTTCTTTCGGCCTGGTTAGGTCACCATGATAAGAGAGACTGACCTGTTTTTGTTGTAAACGCTCTTTCTTTATCTAGAGAGATTCAAAATCATAAAATGTGACTAAAACAGCATTTGTATATTAACAGATTAAAAAATTTAACTAAACAAAAGTTCCACTTCACTAAAAGTCAAATTAGAGCACAGTTTCTTTATTTTTAAAGGTTGGTGTGTTCATTTCTAAATTTAATGTACTACAATCAATGTGTTTTGGGATGTGTGGACTATTTCATTAATCAATTACTGTAATAAACATGGATTTGAATACAGTATATAAATTTGGTCAAATTGGGGAGGGAATGACTGAGCCAGCTGAGGAGTGCTGTGAGTTTTCATTGGATTAGCGTGATGTCCTTCAAAAACTTCAACAAATGTGATGTCACGGTCGACATAATTTATTTAAAATATATATATTTGGATCATGACAGGCCTGACAGGTCCATAAATGCGTGTCGGCCCAGCGGGCAAGCGAATCTTTGTGCACCGCCGGGCCAGTTAGACGCTGCCGGAAACACCTGTACTTACAAAGATATTTTTACTTTATTGCACTTACTGCTAAAAAAGGTCACAACACTCCTTGTACAATACATACCTCTTCCTCAGTGAACTGCTTGTGTCTGGATGCTGGATGCAGAAAATGGGGCAGGTTCAGACTAGCTTCCCTTTTTCCACCTCTGACTTGACATCAAACCCTTTGTCAGCAAGGAGTTGTTGGCCAGTTGCTGCTGTAAAACAAAAAGTATTAATTCATATTTGACAATAAACAAAACAGTCTTATGTAGAGTTAAACTGTATGCTTATACACATTGATGACAGGATTGCTTTTTTTCTTCTGTGACAGCATGTCACTGATGCTCCTAGCAAAACTGTGCGAATAACTTACAGAAACAGAGAAATGGCTGAAATGTTTTTAAAGATGCAATGCTGTCAGACCTCAAATAATGTTAATAAAACGTGTTTGTCTTGTGGAAACTACTACTGTATATTTTTTCAACGCCGAAAGAGTTCAAATGATAACAGCTAACAGTGCAGTGGTCTGTTCATTTTTATAGAGCTGCAGTGTTTGATGCTATTTTATTCACCTGTTATTTCTTCAGGGGGGTTGAACAGACTAGCTTCCCTTTTTCCAACTCTGATTTGACATCAAACCCTTTGTCAGCAAGGAGTTGGTGGCCAGTTGCTGCTGTAAAACAAAGTATTAATTCATATTTGACAATAAACAAAACAGTCTTGTGTATACCCTGATGCATGCTCAATAATCCAGGTAGAAAAATCTAAAAAAGCTAAGTCTGGTCCTCTGGACATTCAAAAAACAAAAAAACAAAACAAAGCAAAAAATTGTAGAAACGTTTCGTCTTTCGTCCGAAAGACTTCCTCAGTCTGAGGTGCTGGGTTCAGCTCAGTCTTATAAATAGCACCCTCTCACAGTGTTACACAACCAGTTGGCTGATGACAGCCTGAAACCAGCTGCTCACATGATCAAGGAGGACCATCAGCCTAACAATGGATCGTTAGCACCCTGATGGTTGTTTGCTATTCACAGAGGGCTGAGTGATACCAGCAATCACAGCATTGTAGGAGGGGGACAGTTGAACTCGGAGGCCTCCACCCCTGTTTAATATGGGCAATCAGTTCATCTGGACAGTTTCTTTTTTAGCAGAAACGTTTCACCCTCACTCCAGAGGGCTTCCTCAGTCAGAGTAGTCCAAAGCACACTGAAGTTAACCCACCAAGTAAGCAACTTATGTGGACCAACCAGTTTGCTGTAGCCAAGATGGTTTCTGGGGGCGTGTCCCTCGTCGACTCCTCCCAGGCAGGCAGACATGTCCAAAGTGGTTCAAGACAAGAAAGTTAATTCTCAATAGTCCAGGTATCAAATCCGCTCATTCTCAATCAGTTCATCTGGACAGTTTCTTTTTAGCAGAAACGTTTCACCCTCACTCCAGTGGGACTTCAGTGTGCTTTGGACTACTCTGACTGAGGAAGCCCTCTGGAGTGAGGGTGAAACGTTTCTGCTAAAAAGAAACTGTCCAGATGAACTGATTGAGAATGAGCGGATTTGATACCTGGACTATTGAGAATTAACTTTCTTGTCTTGAACCACTTTGGACATGTCTGCCTGCCTGGGAGGAGTCGACGAGGGACACGCCCCCAGAAACCATCTTGGCTACAGCAAACTGGTTGGTCCACATAAGTTGCTTACTTGGTGGGTTAACTTCAGTGTGCTTTGGACTACTCTGACTGAGGAAGCCCTCTGGAGTGAGGGTGAAACGTTTCTGCTAAAAAGAAACTGTCCAGATGAACTGATTGAGAATGAGCGGATTTGATACCTGGACTATTGAGAATTAACTTTCTTGTCTTGAACCACTTTGGACATGTCTGCCTGCCTGGGAGGAGTCGACGAGGGACACGCCCCCAGAAACCATCTTGGCTACAGCAAACTGGTTGGTCCACATAAGTTGCTTACTTGGTGGGTTAACTTCAGTGTGCTTTGGACTACTCTGACTGAGGAAGCCCTCTGGAGTGAGGGTGAAACGTTTCTGCTAAAAAGAAACTGTCCAGATGAACTGATTGAGAATGAGCGGGTTTTATTAACATATAAACACAGAATATCCAAAGGCAGCGAGAGAAAATTCAGCAGGAGGCGGAGCTGAAGTCAAGTTCAGAAGACCACGGGGGAGCGCACAGCCAACGAGCAGCCGCATGTTCTCATTCAAAGCGATGCAAAGCGATGCAGGACTGTTTTATATGTGACACAAATGTATTAATTTCCCCTTCTTAATCCCTTATCTGGAGTTTTCGTTTTTTTGCCAAAAGTCAAGTTATCGCTCGCTCCCTTCTCCTCCTCTCCCTCCGCTGATGCTTCAGGTTGTCACGAGAGAATTAAACTTGTGTTCGTTGCTGCCCAAGTCCCATCAGATTTTCTGGTCTTCTGGTGTGTTGGACCAGCGATCCATGGTCACATGGATCCACATACACACACACACACACACACAGAGACGCACACATCCACAAAGAGACGCACAGACAGAGATGCATCTAATTTTAGAAACGGAGCCTCACTTTTAAATCCAATAAAGGTCTTGGTAAAAAAGCTTCACTTTTTTGTTGTAACTTAGGTACAGAACTTACAGAACATACAGAACTTAGATCTCAGCTAAATACCTCACTTATTATTATTAAAGGACAACACCCACCATGTTTTCAAATTTCACCGGCATTAATAAGTAGTTTTGACTTTAGAAATAAAACAGCAAAGCTTTTTTTGGTATAGTAGAGTAATAACGCTAACTGTGTTATTTCATGATTTTCATGAGATTTTAGCACCAGATCCGGCAAACTCTGCCCCTCTCCATATATGGCCACTCACGTCACTAAAGTGACCGCCCCCCTGAATGCATGCATATGACTCTGTGCATCACCGTGCTGACTTCATGCTCCATCGCGTTGCAGTGTTTTGTGTTCAAAACACTTTAAATTGGAAGACTACGAGTCAGCAATGATGCAGGCATTTGGATTTAAGGGGAAAAGAGGTACCAGACTGAAGGAAGACGCTGTGCCAACTGTCCATGCAGTTCCACCGTGCACCGACCGGACCTAGAAAACTGGAGTCATTTCGGTCCGAGGACCGACCACTGAAGAAGGCCCGCACCTCCACAGTCGTGAGAAAACGGGAGGTATTTCGGTAAGACTTTGCTCAATTTAACATCAGAACAGAATGAATAATAGAGCAGGCTTTTAAATGTACCGTAGTTTGGTAATATTCACGCCACTTTTTCGTGAAAATCTGTGTCGCAAGCCTGTGGCTAGTTATCATAATGCTAATGCTAGTTAGCATAATGCTAATGCTAGTTAGCATAACAGTACTCGTTTTTCTCTCGGCATTACATTGCACTGAAATAATAAACATCCCCCAATGTCTTAGTTAGGCACAAACGTAACTGTGAAGTGTGTACAACTCTACAGTGATTAATAAAATGTTATGACAGTGTGGCAAAGTCGGAATGTAAGATCAATTGCAGGTGGACAAGGGAATGTTTGGTGAACTTCTTTTCAACCTAAAGCAGAAGTTATGTTGTTGGCAACTTTTTTACATTTGTTATTGCTATTTTTAAACATTTGCAATAGCGTAATGACATGAAACTGGTGAAAAATAACAAGAAATGATCATTTTAGTCATACTCATTATTGTCTTTGATTAATTTGTTTTTCCTACATTAAAATGTCCATCACTGTGGCCATAATGATTTTGTAGCCAACATATTGGGTGTTAAATTGCACAGGGAAAACATGTCCACATATGTCATAAGTGCAGGAATGCAAAGCACACTGATTGACTGCCAGTTAGCTGCACTAAACCTGTGTTGGAATGCAATCTCTCTTAGTTGTTAATTTATTTCAGTAATGCTAATGATCTATTGTTACAATTCCTTTTTCATTTATTTTGTATCTGTACTCTGATACAGATACTAAGTGAGTCCAGAGAAATGTTTGAATCCAGAGAAGTACCTGTCACACCTGATGAGGAGGTGGGAGCAATCAGCGGGGAAGAACCTTTTCCATCTCCCTTGCCCCCGGACTGTGTCTGTAGCTGTGCAGGTGTTTGGACCTGAATTGAGTTCTCCCAGACCATCATATAGGAGCAAAGGTTTGTATGTTCTATTTGGTCTTAAGTAGAGAAGTACATGAAATATTTTGTTTATTTATGTTACGGGTGCAACATTCTAAAAAAAAATCATGGTTTGAAACTTGAGTTTCAACGCAGCTTAGGTGGAGTAGTTGAAAACGGATGCACTGAGCATTCAACACAATTCATCTTGAGAATATATATTATATATATATATATATATATATATATATATATATATATATATGTATATATGTATATATATATATGTATATATATATATACTGTATCCAGACATTTCACAGCTTACACAATGTAGCTTCTTTTCCAGGGGGACCCGAGATTCTGGAATGATCCAGTCTTGTAACCTCTATTTGTTTTTCTTTAAAGCTAATCAGACACAAATGGTGACACATGACAAGGCAGTGCAGTGCGACCTCCTCCCAGCCATGTCTACTCCTACTCCTGTATGACGCCTGTCTCCGAAAACACCAGACATCCACATTGGAAGCATGTCACAGCCTCATTCTACGTTTCGCACCAAAGCATACAGGATTCGGGTATCTGGCAATGATGAGCAGGTACATAATCAACTTAATGATTTTCCCTTAAATGTGATTCATGGTTTATTCTAATTTCCATGAATTGTTTTAACAGCTCACTCTTTTTGACAGATTATTTCTTGCAGCACTGCACTACAATGAAAATGCACATCGCTTGCAAGCAGTGACAGCTGATGGAAGGCCACGCTTCTCCTTGACCTTTCCAAAGAGCAAGAAGGGTGGTCATTCAGTGCGCAAGGAAAAATGCCCTGCGAGCTACGGTATACGGTAAATCTGAGAAATAAACAGATCAATCTGAGAATGTTATCAGAGAAGTAACGGCTTAAAGACTTTTCTTTTTAACTAAGCCTATTCTGCCTCCACATGATTTTATCTTTGATCTTGGTTTATATTATTATAGATTTTACTTGATTTTATCACTTGTTTTATTTGTTGTAGCACTTTGAGATTTTTATTAATGAAAAGTGCGGTATAAATTGAATTATTATTATTATTATTAAACACGGAT
>JBBPBX010016380.1:5157-19745 GCA_038048925.1 Garcialebias charrua
TTTTTGATTGGGCAGGTTTTTGTGTGATGGGGTGGTTTTTAATAGACTTTTGGGCTAGAAAACCTCAACTCTATCTGGCAACACTGTATCTGGCTGTTTTGTTTCTTTTAATGTGCCTTATAGTCCTAAAAATACGGTAATGTAAAGACAGTTGATGGAGGGGCAGCTTCGAGATTTACAAACATGGTATATGGTTTGTGAACCATGGATGCTCTCTAAAGCTGTCAGAAGCTAAAGTAGATTCAATTACCGGTAAATTCGATTCAGTTTACAGTATTTATATAACACCGAGTCACTTCACAACAGAAGTTGTCTCAGGGAACTGAACAGAAACATGCACATACATAAAAAGTAAGTTAATAATATAATTTATCTGAGGAGCAGACCACTTTGAGTTCAGCTTCATCGCAGAACTCTCATCTTGAGCAAGCATGAAGGTGACAACCTTTGGCAAAACCAGGCTCAGGATAAGCATCTGCTTCTACTGGCTGGGATAAAGAGGAACAGGAAGGAGGAACAGATACACAATGGCAGGTCAAGAATCACGTATCAAATGAAAACTATTTAATTTGAGCAATTCATTTAAGGAAATTAGGTCAGTTTGTTCTCTATTAGTCTAAGTCTAAAGCAGCATAACAAGCTAACCCTAACTATAGGATTTATAAAAAAGGAAAGTCTTAAAACTGGACAATGAGCCTGATAACTGAAAGATATTCGTCCTATTCTGCTTTTGGAAACTCTAGTAAGCCTGCAGTCTGAGAGCAAAGTGCTCTGTTGGGAAAATATTCAACAATAAGAGCTGTAATATAAGATGGAGCTAGGTTGTTGAGGGATTTGTAGGTTAGAAGTAAGATTTTGAATTCTGTTCTGAATGTGACGAGCGTAAAACCAACATACGACCAGCAAAACATTAAAAATATATACATTTATTTGTTCAGTTTTAATAAAAATTTGTTTCTCTAAAACTAATTTCCGCAGCTTTTCGACAGAACGAAACACGAACGTGCTTCTCTGCAGACGGCTGCTTCTCCTGCTGCAGCTGTTGGTTCCTGCACTTCATCTGTGTTTCGGTCTGCTCAGTCAGACTCCACGGTACATCTGCCGGTGTTTTCGCCCCCCTCTCCCTCCTGTAAAGGCGGCAGCTCGGCACTGAGTTATGACATTTCTGGCATAGCTGTGCTGCAGGTGAAAACATGTCGCTGTGAAATGCAGTTTAGCTAATGGTTCACCTCCTGCAGCAATTTGTCCTCCACAACAGCACATAAATTACCGTTTAGGAGATGACTGTAGGCCCGAGGCGCCTCCAACGTTGAGTGACAGCCTGGGCGAGGATGGCAGCGGTTTTCAAACCCATGTCTGAGGACCCCTTCAGGGGGTCCCTGCAGGATTCCTGGGAGTCCCCGTGAACATTTCAGCTTTGATTTACAAGAATTTACCCAATTACAGGCCGATGAGTCTTTAAGCTTCACTCACAAATCTGTCAGGAGGCTGTCTGATCACGCCTGCGAGCTACAGGTGAGCCGCTCTGGTCGGAAGTTACTTTACACTCATGCGGACATAAAAGTTGTTTTTCAGTGGCTCCTTTGAACTGTGGCACCGTCAAAAGCCTTTTTTTGTTAAAACAGAGTCCGACACCGTCAGAGCTGTTAATGTGTCGAAGTTCAGAAAAGAGGAAACTGGTTGTGATGCTCAGATGAAGTCCGTACACGGACCAAAAGACGAGTTTAACTTCACCAGGGACGTTAAAGCTGCATCACATTAAACTAATCTTTCTGAAGGGACACAGGACAAACACTGAATGCGTTTAGAAACACCAAAGAGGCATTTACTTTTAAAAGCTGTTAAACACGGTGGAGGACTCTTCATGATCTGGGCTGTTCAGCTGGAAACCGGTTATAGTAAAGGTACAGTTGAAGCTCAACTTCATAAAAAAATTACAGAAATTGCATTTAAACGCAGTGTGAATGCTTATTGCTGAAGAACTTGCTGAAAAACAGCTGAAATTAGCTAAAAACATGCTGATTTGTAGCTGAAATGTAAGAACAAGCCTAAGTTACAAGAAGAAACCAGAAAGAGCACATATTTGCTGAATTAGGTTCATATAAGCAGAAATCAGCACAAAAATTGGGAAATTAACCAAAAAGAAGCTGAAATTAGCAAGATAATAGCGAAAAGGTATATAGCTGAAAAGGCAGATAAAAGCTTAAACTACCAGAAGGAAGCTGAAATGAGCTAAAAATGTGAAAGTAGCTGAAAAAGTTAAATTTAGAATTAAACTGCCAAAAAGTAGGTGAAATAGCAGAGAAGGCAGAAAAAAGGCTGAAAGGAACACATCAAGCTAAAATTAGCAGAAATAATTTAATTATGGCTGAAAGTAGCAGAAATGACCAAGAAAAACTTTAATTTATCTGAAAAACAGCTGAAATTATCTGAAAATGCTAAAAAAAAAACTAGCTGAAAAGGTATAACAAGCTTAAATTAGCAGATGAAAGCAGAAAGAGCACGTTTGCTGAAAGAAGCAGAAATGAGCACAAAAAGTGGAAATTATCTTTAAAAAGCTGAAATTAGCAAAAAAAACTGCTGAAAAGTAGCTTAAAGGGCAGAAAGAAGCTGAAATCACAATAAGGAAGCAGAGAAAGCATATTGTTGCTGAATTATGCTGAAAAACATTTAAATGAAATGGGCAGCACGGTGGCACAACTGGTAGAGCTGCTGCCTCTCAGCGAGAAGGTTGCCGGTTCAAATCCCGGTCCGGGGCCTTTCTGGGTGGAGTTTGCATGTTCTCCCCGTGCATGCGTGGGTTTCCTCCGGGTACTCCGGTTTCCTCCCACAGACCAAAAAACATGCTTGTTAGGCTGATTGGTGACTCTAAATTGACCCTAGGTGTGAGTGTGAGAGTGGATGGTTGTTTGGTGTGAGTGAGACAGGTCCCTCTTGTAAATGAGTCCCCGTGACTCAACGAGGCTAGCCTGTATAAATAAAGGTTGAATGAATGAATGAATGAATGAATGAAAAATGAGTGCAAAAAATTGGATTGAGATGAAAAGGCTTAAATTAGACAAAACAGGATATTAGGTGAAATAGAAAAAGCTGAAACTTGCAGAAATAAGCCAAAAGGAGCATAACAAGCTGAAATTAGCCAAAAGAAGTCAAAAGAAGCACAGTTAGCTGAAAGAATCTGAAAGGATTGCAAAACAGCTGAAATTAGCTGAAAGTAGCTGAAATTTTGTTTACATTTGCACAAGGACGCTGAAAGAAGCTGAAGCAGAACAAAATGTGAACGGAGCAGTAAAAGGTTGTAAACCGATGTAAAGATTTGAAGGATGTAAAATGAGCTCAATTCATTTTCTATGAGGGAAAAAATTAAAATAAAAGGCTAAATATTTCAAAAAGCTAAAGCTGCAGCAATACCAAAAGTCACAGCAGGATTGTCCTGAAAGAGCTAAACATTTTGATTGGTGATTTGACAAAAAACGTACGGAAGACAAGTGGATCATAGTGTGAATTCTTCATAAGCGCTTACACAATAATTGCTCCTTAAAACATGAACCTGCAGGTTGTTTTCAGCGTTCGACACTTTCTGCCACTTCAGAATGGGCCAACGTGGGTTCAGACTGACGTGACCTGTTTGATTTTAATCAAAAGTTTTCATTTTATTTGGTTTTATATCATGCGTTTCTCTTTCGGGCTTGTCTCTCAACATTTCCGATCGCATTCCTGTTAAAAAAAACACACAGATTGTGCTTTAAAAGTTGGCTCTGTGCCAGAAAACCAATCAATTGGACCAAAGCTGCCAAGAGGAGTGGTCAAATATCCATGGAGTTCTGCATGGAGCTGGTTTCTATAGCTGCCAAAAGCATGTGAGAGGTGTAAATCACTCTGGGACGTTTCAACAAGTATTAGCCGTGTCCTCTTCTTTTCTTGGACTACAAAGAGCAAGTTTTACTCGTTCTGCCTGAGGAAATAAAAGAACATTTTAAAGAAGTTACTGAGGCCCAGCGTTGGATGACACTTACGTCAACATGCAGCATAAATCAACTGTCTGGAGCTGGAAATGTGTTCTGGCAGTTTGTGTGAAAAACTCATAATGGGTGCGTGAATCAGACACCGAGAGCAGGAAATCCTGCAGGAGCACAGGTACGCAGATAAAACGTGTCCGAATCAGCTTCAGAAGCCAAACGTGAGCAGCTGCCGTGTTTTCTCATGAGCCACAAACTGATCAGCAACACCCAGAAGGTTTTTACCAAGAGTTCCAACGACAAACGTTCACAGATCAAAATGCACAACGAGGTCAAAAGTCAAAGTGCAAACATGAGAAATTACGGCGGCCACTAGAAAAAAGTTGTGACGATGTGTAAAATGATTAAAAACAGACTGCAGTGATTAGGGGTGCGAATCTCTCAGTGTCTGGAGAATCGATTCGATTCCGATTTTTGATGCACCGATTCGATTAAAAATCGATTTTCGATTCTGAAACGATTTTCAATTGAAATCATGAAAAGATTAAACAATAATGTAAACAAATAAAACATTTATTTAAAACAATAATGTATGCTTGTAGCAAACATTAATAATGTCAAATAATACAGTATAAATACAGCAGCCTGAATTGTGAGCAGATGGGTATATGAATAGAATGCAGCAGCTTTAATCGGGTCCCGGAGGTCACTGGTGCCTATATCCAGCAGTCACTGTGCGAGAGGCAGGGGACACCCTGGACATGTCTCCAGTCCATCACAAATAATTCAAAATACAAACGTAAACAAAGATTTCAGCCTACTGTATTGCATAAACATTTAACTCAAAATAAAATAGACTTCAAAATCATATTGCATTCATCCATGTTTCAAATGTGTATGGATGGATTTTGTTTAAAAGATTTGTTTGGTAAATCTTTTCAACAAAAGCCATCTATCCATCATCTTTACCCGCTTTATCCTCATCGGGTCCTGGAGGTCACTGGTTCGGGTCAGATTTCTTCTTCTTTCTGCCAACTTTCATTTTATGAGATATGGTTTTATTTTCTTTATCTTTTGGGTTTTAATGTAAAAAAAAAAAAACTATTTAGGGGCTTTTAGAATCGATTCCGAATCGCCAGGACTAAGAATCTAGATTCTTTTAAAAAATCAATTTTTTTTTCCCCTGCACCCCTAGCAGTGATGGACAAACCTCTTGTTGTGTTCACAGTGGAACATCGTAAATATTAAAAAAATTCGAACTGAAAATGTTTTAATTTGTGGGAAAAGTCTGTGAATTTTGGATCTGATGTCAGAAACACGTCTGTTTAAAAATGTTCCAGGTCTGGTTCCTCTGTGAAGACTCCCCTCAACCTTTAACAAGTCTGTAAACATGCAGGACCTGAGGAGACCAGTTGTTGTTGGAAGTTTTAGAGGACCTGAGGAGTAAAGTTTGAGGTTTTGGAGGACATTAGGAAACCATTTCTTGAAGATTTTGGAGGGCCTGAGAAAATTGTTGGAGGTTGTCGAGGACCTGAGGAGACCAGTTGGAGGTTCTGGAGGACCTGAGGAGACCAGCTGTTGGATCTTTTAGAGGACCTGAGGAGACCAGTTGGAGGTTTTGGAGGGAATGTGTTCTTATTCTGGTCTGATGGAGGACAGCTGTTCAACAGTCCTGGATCTTCTCTACGAGTTAGAGCAGCTGTTGTTCTAAAATCTGTAGATTCTTCACTGAATTGATGGAGCCTTTCTAGATGTGTTAGCTGCCCATGCCCGAGGCACTAATGCACCCCCATACCATCAGAGAGGCAGGCTTTTGAACTTCTGATCACAAGCTGGATAGCCTCTCTTTAGTATGGAAGACCAGGGGCCTCATGTATCAACCATGCGTGCGCACAAAAACATTGCGCACGTCACTTCCCACGCAAAAGCCCGTATGTATCAAAACTGAACTGAACGTGAATATATGCGCATCCAGGTACATATCCACGCAAGCTCCCGAGCAGGCGTACGCACGTTTCTGTGGTTCTTGTTCCTTTGGCGACACTTACAGGTGTTTCAGAGAAACTGAAGCCCCACAGTCTGTGGTTGACTTTAAGAGCGGCTTGAAGACCTTTCTTTTCAACCGAGCATACTTTACTCCTCATGATTCTACTTTTGATCTTAGCTGATACTGTTGTTGATTTTAATTGTTTTATTATTTGTCTTATTGACATTCAAATATGTTGCACCTTGTAGCACTTTGAGATTTCCATTAATGAAAAGTGCGTTATAAATTGAATTCATTATTATTATTATTATTATTATTATTATTAACAGTTCAAGATGTGTAAATGATTAATATTCCCTCCAAACACACGATTAACAAGTATTACATCCACATGACGCAGTGAAATAAAGGACGCGCAACGTTGTGCCAAAAATAAATTTAACAGGAACGGATTCATTCAGCCTTACTGGAGGTTATAATAAATAGTGTAACACGCAGAGCATTTATTTAGAAACAGATATAGTTTTCCGATCTAGGATATGGCTTATCAGCCGTTTTCAGAAATAATAATTTTCCAGTTTGGCACTACTGCTGCGCTCTGGGGAGCCGTGCATCACGCGTGCATACAGAAGCAGCGGTCAAACTGTTCCACAGAGGGAGCTGCAGGTCGATCGGGACTGTGCAGTCCAGTCCACACAAAGCCGGATCATGTCCAATGGAATGTCTCATCCATATGATTCCAAAGGCTGAGTGGTCGCGCTTGGAGCGCGCGCGCACCCTCACCGGTGTCGACACGGCAGCTGGAGGTGTTTCATTATCTGCGTTTATTGTAGATTTCTCCAAAATGACACGTGAAAGTACACCTTATATAACTTGTAGGAGAGCAAAAGCTTCACAGACAGACTGCGCACAGGGCTGCGGGGCGCGCGCTGCGTCTGGAGACTCCAACATCATGTCATGAAAAGTCTCCACCAAGACGCACAGACTCGTTTCTTCACATCATCTACATAAACAAAGATCTATGTTCTAGCAAACATCCAAGTAAGTTCCTCTGTGTTTACAGTAATAATGGTAATAAACTCGTGCGCAAAGTTAATATTTCCACACAGAATGAATGAATGAGCCGGTTCGCGCACCACAGCAGGGTGCGCGCGCACACAAATACCGACAATCACTCGTTCTTTGCATGATGAACACATTTTATTACTATTCTTACTTAGGATGTTTGTCCTCACTCATATTATATTGAATTCATTATTTTCCCGAATCTAGAAATGATTTCTGATCGCGCAGGGATCAAACAAACATGTCCTTCACACATGCAGGAAGTAATTTGCATCTGTTTAACATATGTAAATGTAGGCGTGTCAGGGGAGGTGTCTCACGTGCGCTCAGTTCCACGTCAATTGTGATGTACAAAAGGAATGTGCGTGGATTCAGGTGTACGCACAGTTTGATAAATCTGGATCTTTTTGTGCGTAGACACTTTTCTGGATTTCACCGTACGTCACTTTTCAGTAGGAAATCCACGCAGGTTTTTGATACATGAGGCCCCTGGAGTCTTTGGTTCCAAACAGAATGTCAGAACAGTTCTCCACTTCACCTCCGTCTGTTTTAAACGAGTGCAGGTCCAGAGAAGACTGCAGCGGTTCTGGATGGTGTTCACATTTTACTTCTTCTTTGCCTGATAGAGCTTTAAGCAGCATTTGTGGATGCACTGTGTTCACAGACATCGATCTGAGGAGGTGGTCCATGCAGTGATGTCCAGAACAGAACCAGGCCTTTTATAGATGCAGTGGCCCCTGAGGGCCCGAAGTTCACGACCATCCAATACTGACTCATCCTTTGAGCTCAGAGATTTCTACAGATTCTTCTAATCTATGGATGAGATTATGAATTATTCAGGAACTTTTTTCTGAGATTGTTCACTGTTTTCTGGCAGACTGGTGAACCTCTGCCCATCTTTACTCCTGACAGATCCAGCCACTCTACGAGTCTCGTTTTGTAACCTGTGGATCTTTAACCTCATCCGCTAGAAAATGCTCCTCCAGCTGTTTTTGATTCATACCACTTTTACAGATGTGCTGCTGTCATCAAATCACAAATTTCCTCGATTTTTTTATTTATTTTAATTTTAATTTTATCAAACTGTACTATTTCAAGATATGACATGTTCACTGTATTACATTTTGAATAACGTGGGTTTACAAATGATCTCCTTCTGCTTTTGTTTGCATCTTTCACACCGTCGGGCCTGTAGTGTGCAAACGACAGGTTTTATTTGAACTCTAAAGAAGTTAAAGGGTTATATCTGACATAAATGTGTGTATGACACAGGCATAAATAGCTGCCAGTGTCTTACATCTGTCAGCTGTTTTAGATCGACTCTGATTGACGACGTAAACGGTCAAACCAACATAAAATTCTTTCGTATTAAAGACCAATTTAAATCACCGATTTAGCGTATGATTTTGACCTTGTTGTGCCGAAGCGTCGGAGTCCTCTCTGTGCTGTCGTCGGTTCTCCTCAGCTTCCTTAATGTTTTTACAGCCAAGAATAACAAGGTGCTCGTTAGTGTCAGAGAAAGAATCACCAAAGTCTCTCATCAGAGGCGAGGACCTGACAGGAAGCACCGCGGCGATGAGCTGAAATGAAGAGGAGGCGAAATCTGATGTGTCTATGAAGGAATGCCGTCCAAGCAGAGAGGAGGTCAGAGGGCAGAAAATCAAACAAGCTTCGCCGCCGCATCTCCTTTTCTTCAAGCAGTGGGTTTATTTTCCTCCTGTTGTTCGGAAAGTAAAGTTCTGCTCGAGCAGGCGGGTTTCTCCACGTCAGCCTCGATTATAAAGTAACACCTAGTAGATGCATGTGAAACACGCAGCAGGAGCTCACCGCGGCGCTGATGGACGATGTGTCTCAGCATGACCTCAGCCGTCGCCTGGTCCTCCATGTAAATGGTCTCCGCATCTCCATGCTGAAAACCAACGCTCCAGTTTGTGGCAGGCGTCGCCGCGGACATGTCCGCAGACGTCCGAGAGTCCAGAACAAAGTTCCAGACACGAACAGCCGATCGAGGGTTGTTTTTTTTTAGAACGCAGCTCTTCTCTTTTGTTACGCGGACGTGATTGAAACTTCTGTTTTTTGGGGGCGTCTGAAGCAGAACGAAGGTGAGTTCCTTCAGTTGCTCAGGTTTCTGGATTACGTCACGCATCTCATAAATATATATATACATGTATGTATATATATATTTTTTTTTGAAAAGCCAGTTCTGGTTGTACTTCCTGTTTGACGGTAGAAGTAGCAGTAGGCTGGTGAAGATTCTCAGTCGTCCAGGACATGATAAAATCAAAAAAGGCGTTCAATACAGAACAACTGGACTTTATTTGTAGCAACAAGACGTTTCAGTTTGCTGACGTTTGCTACAAATAAAGTCCAGTTGTTCTGTATTGAACGCCTTTTTTGAAGTAGCAGTAGCTTGACGCAGCGGAAAAACACAGAGAGAGAGACCCGCTCTGGACCGAGTTTGACGGCACAAACAGCAAAGCAGTGGAGGTGGAGACTAGGGCTTTAACAGACTACTTGAGTAATCAACGCATCGATTACTTGGACCTCTATCGAGTATTTTAATTTCACGTCGAGTAGTCGTAGTGACGTCATCACGTTGCAGTTACAGAACAGTAAATGAATCAACTTCCTGTTTGGAGCGCGTTGCGAACCGGTGTTACACCATATTCTGTGACCACCGTATATTGTGACCATAGGGGGCGGTGTTGCATGAACTGTTGCAGGTCACAGAATTTGGTGTAACACCGGGTCCAATCGACCGAACCAGAACCAGCTTCCTCTGACGTTGTTTCACAAATAAAAGGCAAAAAATATTAATCTCTAAACCTATAAAAACCTATGAACATATTAATCTCTAAAACTAAATCTAATGCGCAGCACCACAGGCGGTGGTGCGGGGTGGTCAACCGCCCCACTGTTTTTAGTTTCGTTTTTGACGTGCCGCACATTTTTTTCACTTTTGCAGCTTAATAATAATAACTAACAGTTTTGGGTTTACTGAGACTTATTTGCTGTAAGATAAATGGTAGGAGCATAATACATGCTCCCAATGTTTTGTTGGTCTTTTTTTGTAAATAATAAATTACCTTTTTTTTCTTCGGTTTTAATTAGTTAATTATATTTTGCATCTTGAGATCCTATGACATCATCAACTACTCGAGCTCTACTCGAGTAGTATTATGTTAATGTCGAGTTTAACAATTATGTGCTTGTTCAACCCCTAGTGGAGACCTTACTGGACAGAGGTTGACGGCGGTTTTACAACGGAATACGGCAGATTGACCGAGCCGACTGCGGTTTTACGTCGTAAACAAAAGGTGCAATGTCACCAGACGGCAGAAACCGCAAGCTGGACCGCAGGTGCAACGAGCTAATATGCTAACAGACCTTGCTGTAAACGCTGTGGACCGCGTGAAGCAGCAGGAAGCTGTAGAGCTTGGAGGTGCAACGAGCTAACATGCTAACAGACGGAGGAAGAATTCACCAGATCCCAGTAAGAAATTAATTCTTTTTTCCCTTCATTATGGCTCCAAATGTACTGTATGTGTTTTTTGATAATTATGTAGGGTACTGTGTTAGGATAGGCTAAGTGCTTGGTAACTGTACAGTACCGTACATGTACTGTACGTGTATATGGGGCGGCCAGTGTGTATGTGTTTTCCGACTTACGTCGAAATCCGTGTTACGAACGGGCGTAGGAACAGAACTCCGTCAAAACTCGGGGACTACCTGTATTAGCCCCCGTTTGCTGGTTTGATTTTTAATAATGCACTTTGTTGTTGAGTAAAGAATGGGAAAATTTAGGTTGTATTTGCAATTGTGAACCCGAACAAGAGGAACTCGACCACCGCAATATTTTAATGTTGATTTGTTTTGTTCCAGACACGGGTCTCAGGGTCAGCAGCTTGAGCAGAGAGGTCCAGACATTTTTACTTCCAGCTCTTCTGGTTGGACTCCAAGGTGCTCCCAGGCCAGCTGAGAGTCTCTCCAGCGCAGGAGTCTGCAACCTTTACAATCAAAAGAGCCATTTTGTACCTTTGGTAACTAAATTAAAAGTGTTCAGAGCCGCATCAACATGCTACAACTGTGGTTAGCAACTGGTGACCCATGGGCCACTTTAGCTGTGTTGGAAGGGGCTTTTGTGGCCACTAGGGGCACTATAAAGATAAAATAACTAATAATTTCTATTTTTACAATTTAAGACAAATGAAAAAAACTGATTAGTTTAAAGAGAGGGTTTTTTAATTAATAAACACTATGAACTATACAAACCTAGGTTTTTTTAATTGTGTAAAAATGACTTAAGTATAGAAATAAAGCATAAAGTTAAAGTTTTACTCCTTGTGTACTTGTTCCAATTTCCACATATTTGCCAATGAAATGACATAAAAACTGCTAAAACTAGTCTTTTTATCATTATTTTTATTATTATTATTTTATTTTTTTTGTATAACAACCAATTCAGTTTTGGTCAAAGCTTGAAAGAGCCGCTGCAGAGGGACCCAAGAGCCGCATGTGGCTCCAGAGCCGCAGGTTGCAGACCCCTGCTCCAGCAGATCCTGAGTCTTTCCCAGGTTCTCTTCCCAGGTAGACACGCCCAGGTTCTCATGCTCCACCATGAGTCTCTTGTGGTGGAGGTTCTGTGCCTGAATGGTCCTAGGAGCTCTACTGGTAGTGTCTCGCAAGATAGTCCTGTCCTGAGTGACAGTCCAGATGAAGAGCGGTACAGAACACCTGTTTGGACAGAAAATGGCACAGAGCTCAGTGGGTTACGGAGGCCCGACCATAGAACCAGGCCTGGGGGAGGGGCTTGTTATTAGGTCTTTACCCACCACCTGCAAGAGGGGCCATACGCCTGCAGGATGCCATGGGTGGCAGCTGAAGGCGGGGGGTCTCTGCGCTCTGACCCTGGTTTACCAAATCTGGAGATAAGACATCTACAATAATTCATCAAGCACATTATTTTATCAACTGAAGTTATTGAAGTTCCATGATTTGGTAGACTAAAATATTTTATCAGTTAGGTATAGGGCTCAGAATAATGCATTACCTTTAAATATCCAAATGCATTTTGTTAAAAGACAAAGTTGTTATAATCTTAAGGGGACATAGATTTTTGTAAAACCAAAATTCAGAACTACGTAGTTTGAAGGGACAGTCTTCAATCCAGGGAATTAGATTATGGAATGGCTTGGAGAATGTAGTTAAAAATGCCAAGTCAATGTTTACATTTAAGAAAATGATCAAAACTGAATTGTTAAATATATATATGAAGTAGCGTAATGTGTATTGTATTAGTTAGAAAATTAGAAAGAGTTATTAATTTTGTTCTGTTACTGGAAGATTATTATTGTTTGAACTGATTGTTTGAAAAAAGGGGCAGATATAATAAGATTTTTTTCTTCTTTCTGCTACATGCTGGTGGAGATTCTCAGTCCAGGACATGATAAAATCAAAAAAGGCGTTCAATACAAGATCAACTGGACTTTATTTGTTAACTTTAACAAATAAAGTCCAGTTGATCTTGTATTGAACGCCTTTTTTGATTCTTTCTGCTACCTTTCATTTTTTATATTTTGTATGTTATAGTTTATGGGATTGTTTTGTATTGTATTTTTTTTTTTATGAACAATTTTATAAAAATAAAAAAAATGAATAAATAATTCAAAGACCCCCTCCAGACTGTCAGAACTTTTAAAAAGTAATCTCAAATGCTGGAATTTACTATTTTCCTCCAAACACGATTTGTCTTTTTGGAAGTGTTTTTATTTAAGCATCTCAGGTTTTCTTCTGTGGATAAAAAGTGCAAACGCAGCAAAAAAACATTGGTGCCGTTAAAACATGTAAATGTCTCTGTTTGAGTTCATCGGTTTAACCTAACGTTAATAAAATAACAGCAGCAAAATGAACTCTCTGTTGGAGCTGTCAGATCAGCGAAGCGTCGTCACTTTCAATAAAACGATTTGAGACCGAATCATCCAGAAGTGACGAAGTGTCTTTTTCCTCTTCGGTTATTCTTCTGTCACTTTTTCTCTCTGTTGTTCTGAATTTACCTGCAGAACGGGCTCTCAGGATGTTCAGGTGTTGACAGGTTTCACGGGGAGGGGGGCTGCTCAGGTGTGTGTGTCATGGTGATGGACACTCCCTTTGTCTGCAGGTGTGTGTGTGTTGCTGAGGAACATTCATGCATTTCTTTTAATTTTTGCAGCACTGAGTGTGTCTGTGTTTTCATTGAGGTGTGTGTCCAGGTGATGCTCCCCCTCCCCGCCCCCAGTGCCCTTGGGCTCTTCCTGTAGCAGCGTATGTTTCCACCCCCCCAGGTGTGGAGGTCTTTACAGGTTTTAACTGGGACCATAACAGCTCCCCAGTGAAGACAATTAGCCACTAAACGCCTCCCTGCTCGCTGCTGTTTGTTTACCCTCCAGCCGGCCGCCATCTTGGCTCTTTGTGCTCCAACGTGTTCACCTGCGCTGAGCCGACAGGTATCCACACCGCCGCAGAGAAACACGTTTGTCACGTAATTATACGAAAACAGTGATGCCATAAACAGACACAGACGCTCGCGAACTATTTAAAAATATATATTTATGGTTTTTTTTATGAATCATAAACATTTGATGTTCATGGTCCATCATCCAGGTAGAACATCCAACAATGGTCAGTCAGGTCATCTGTTTCTGTTTTGTGGAAAGACGTTGAAGACTGATGAAGCCCTCTGGATAGAGGGCGAAACGTCTTTCCACTTTAAAGAAACTGTCCAGATGACTTGATTGACCATTGTTGGATTTTGTACCTGGATGATTGAGCATGAACTTTGATGTCTTGAACCACTTTGGCTGTGGCTTCCTGCCTGGGAGGAGTCGACGGGGGACAGGACGCCCCCAGAAACCATCTTATCACCAGCAAAGGAGTGTACTGCTTAGTGGGGAAACAGTTTACTTGGGACTCCTCAGACTGATGAAGCCCCTTAGATAGAGGGCGAAACGTCTTTCCACAAAAAAAAAGAAACTGTCCAAATGGCCTGATTGACCATTATTGGATTTAATGACAAAAGAAAGAAATTATTTAAGCTCTTTAACTATGAATAAACACAGTTTTTAACAACCTACAAAGATTATTCATTAGGCCTGATGACGAACACGCAGCGTCGACTCTGAGGGATGTTTGACCCTCAGCTTCCTGTTTGACTCTGGAAAGATGCACATTTTTTAAAGCTATAAGTTAAAGATCAACTGCATTAAACCTTTTTTTTTAAATTAAATCCAATTTATTCAGTGAACGTTAGCCGATTTAAACAGTTATGATTTAAACAAGATATTTAAAACTAGAGTAAAACTGTTTAATATGAGGGGCCGTGTAGGACTTAAACCCTCATAGTTTAAGGCCTTTCTGTTTCATAAAGCAAATATTTTTAATAGAAACTGAACCAAAGCTTCGAATTTGAGCCTAAAATGCATGGAGCAACAGTAAACTCTTACCGGGAAAAAATAAAATAAAACATTAATTGTTCAGATTTAAACGCTTGTTTTGATTAATTTGTAAAGGCGGAAATCAGCCTCTTTACCCTGAGAAGAGTT
>JBBPBX010016380.1:28132-48222 GCA_038048925.1 Garcialebias charrua
GCGAGAACTGCCACCTGCAGTCGCCTCGGTGGCAGTTCTCGCGATGTTAGGGCTGGCGCGGTCAGGAACAAACCCGGAAAAACACAGAGATGGAAGTAACGAGAGAGAACGCGTCCCTGCCAAAAAAGTTAAGACTTCGTGTAAATATGTTGAAAAATGGGACAGCGAATTTACTTTCCTAAAGTTTATTACGCGTTTTTTAAGATTTGTAACCGCGACTTTAGTGTCTCTCTCTCATGGGGGAAGGAACGATGTCCGTCAGCATGAAAAATCCGTCAAGCACAAAGGTAAGCCTGTCAGATTGTGATCACATAACTGGTTGATCACATAACTGGTTTGAAAGAGGCTGATAGGTAGTTATTTTAGATTTCTTGTAAACCTGTCTTAAAATGTAAGGGGTTCTGGACTTTGGTTGGGCTAGTGCAGGGGTCTGCAACCTGCGGCTCTGGAGCCACATGCGGCTCTTTGGTCCCTCAGCAGTGGCTCTTCCAAGCTTTGATCAAAACTAACTTTAAACTGAATTTTATTTGTTCTTATAACAACAAAAAGGGCTAGTTTTAGCAGTTTTTCCTGTCATTTCCTTTGCAAATGTGTGAATACTAGAACTAATAGAAGGAGTAAAACATAAGTTAACTTTATTTATTCGAAGTAGGATATTTAATTTTTCCACAATTAAAATAATTTACCTAGACCTGCATAGTTCATTATTTTATTTTTTAATTGGGAAAGATCACATTATTTTTCCTTCTTTATGATAATCTGGTCTTTTTTAGTCTAAAATGTAAAAATATCAACAAATCATTAGATATTTTCAGCTTTACAATGGCCAGAAAACTACAGGTCAGAAAATTGTCCTCTAACAAACTTAAAGTGGTCTGTGGGCCACCAGTTGAGAATCCCAGTTGTAGCAGGTATTGTGGCTCCGGAAACGTTTAATTTAGTGAACAAAGGGGCAGAAATGGCTCTTTTGATCATAAAGGTTGTAGATCCCTGGGCTAGTGGGATGGCTCGGCGTACCCGGCAGAAATTTTCCCTTATTTTTAAATCCAAAACTTGACAGGTATGGTCCAGCTACCCTGCAGGGAAAAGTCATTTAGACCACCTGGATCCACGATCTTGTTCTTTCAGTCACTACTCATTTATGGCCATAGATGAGGGTAGAAACGTAGACCGACCAGTAAACAGAAAACTTCGCCTTACAGCTCAGCTCCCTCTTCACCACAATGGACCGGTACAGAGTGCACAATACTGCACATATAGTGCATTGATCTCACCCTCCATTATTCCCTCACTTGTGAAAAAAACAAGATACAGTAATTATTAATGACTATTTTTATTATCGAATGCATTGCAGATATTTCAGCAAACAATCTCTTTAAAAAGTTTAGGATGTTGATTTTTGTTGTGCATGTTTGTGTGTGTGCTGGTGTTCTTTTGTGCTTATTTATGACCTTTTCTAGTACAATGACCTTCACTAAATCCCCAATTTGTGAAGTTTTTCATCCAACAGATGTTGGATCTTAACCTCTTTCGTGTATTTTTCCTTCAGTCGCTTAAACGGACTCTTATCGGAGCGGTTTCCTCGACAAAGGCTCTTTGGATGAGTTAAATCAACACGAGTGTGACTGAAGATCGGTCCATCAAACAGGATATAGAGTTACAGAGCTGTCAGGCTGACGGGTGTGTTACATCGCACGCACGCACACACACACACACACACACACACACACATACACCTGCACACCTGAGTGTTTCAGGAAGTCTTTAAAAGGCCCAACGTTTAGGGGATTAAGAGCTTCGAGGTGTAGAAAGAAAAGGAAACTGAGTCACTTGTCACTCGTTTTCACTACCTCATCACACATTAGAGCCAAAATTTAGTTTTTCTTTACTGTATAAATCAGCTGCAATTTTTTTTGTCTTGACAATAACTCTTATTTCAATCAAACACATTTGTAAATGTATTCTTTAAATTAAAAGCAAAATACAGTAATTGTTGTGTCAGTTAAACTTTAAATACAATTTAAATTTAATAAAATTGTATTTCCCTCTGCGTGCTTCTGTTTATTTTGACATCAACAATTTTGGTTATTTTAATCCAGATGTGTGCCAACCTATCCACTTGTATCAGTCTGAAACATGAGATTTAAACAAAATTGAACAAAGAAACAAACAAAAACAAATTCTCATATTAAAGTTTTTACGTCCTGTCAGATGATGATATGATATTTGAGTTTGCATCTTCCTTTGTGGTTTTGAAAATAAATGTTACATTAAACACCAAAAGCTGCAGCTCCATCAGGACTGGTTTGCTGTGATTCCTGGCAGCACAGTTAGTCAGTCATATGATGTAGAAAAATTCCCCAAAACTGGCAAAACATTTTTTTCTTTTATGAAACCCACTTTGACCAAATACATAAATGAATAAATCAAAGGGCAGAATCAATCATCAGCTGTCGGTGTGAAATAATTACTGGTTTTGTTTTATTTTACTAACTCCTGTTTTTCAACAATAGACCTAAAGTGAAATTTGTGTCCAAATAAATGCCATCAAAAACAAATAAAATCTATTTCTTGTTAGAAATAAATAGTCTAATTTAAAATAACTTTTTAATTTCATTCAGTTGAAGTTTAAAAAAATTAAATTATTTTAAAGTTTCCCTCACAAGAAGATGTCGCCAACAAGTGAGAGTTTTTATGGTGAATTAAAGATGCTGCTCCTTTAACGACTGTTGCCATGACAACAAATCTTTGTTTCACAGGTGAATTTCTCAGGATTTACAGTAAACGTCCTAAGCTGTGTGTATATTGGAACAAAGTATCTCGTGACGTCACCATGTGCGCATGCATGTGTGCGTATGTGCGCATGTGTGTGCACGTGAGCTGTAGCAGCTGCCGCCGCTCGGTCCCTGTGGTCGTGTTAATGATGGAAGCCAAGCTGCAGGTGCAGATGGTTGCAGGAGACCGTTGGCAGAAACGCCCACAGATCTGAGGACTCTCACTTCCTGCTGACTTCAGCATTTCCATTTCAATAAAATTTAAATCAAATCTGAAAACACCACAGGAGAAGGAGAACACCAACAGGTGTCCAAAAACAAAAACAGAACACAATCAGGTTCACAGAGAAGAAGAGAAATGAGCCTTTTCTGAGCAAACCCTGTGAATGATCTGAGACCGAGCTATGAAATCAAGCAGAACAGCAGCTAAAATTAACTAAACTGTGGCTAAAGCTCAAGCATTCACATAAAAAAAGGTGTTCAATACAGAGATAACTGGACTTTATTTGTAACAGAAGACGTTTCGCCCTTCATCCAAAATGCTTTCTCAATTCAAATAGCAGACTGTGTGAGAGTAAAGTTATAAAGGCTGAGATGACAAACACACACATACCTATGTAAATTGAAGGCTGAGATAACACACACAACTAATAATAATAATAATAATGAATTCAATTTATAACGCACTTTTCATTAATGAAAATCTCAAAGTGCTACAAAGTGCAACAGAATTAAATGTCAATAAAACAAGTAATAAAACAAGTAAAATCAATAACAGTATCAACTAAGATCAAAAGTAGAATCATGAGGAGGTAGAGTATGCTCGGTTGAAAAGAAAGGTCTTCAAGCCGCTCTTAAAGTCAACCACAGACTGTGGGGCTCTCAGACAGTCAGGAAGAGAGTTCCACAGGCGGGGGGCAGCCACACTGAAAGCCCGGTCTCCCATGGTCCTTAATTTGGTTCTCGGAATGTGAAGGAGATTACTGTTCTGTGACCGCAGCGACCGGGTGGATGAGTATGGAATAAGAATATCCTTCAGATAATCTGGTGAAGCTCCATGTAAGCATTGATGTGTAATGAGAGCAGTTTTGTAAATGGTAAATGGAGCTTATTTATATAGCGCTTTCCAGCCCCCTGTGAGGAGCCCCAAAGCGCTTTACAATACCAGCCATCCACCCATTCATTCAGACATTCATACACCGGTAGTGGTAGCCTGCCTTGCAAGGCGCCATCCAGACCTACCGGGAGCAACTCGGGGTTAAGTGTCTTGCCCAGGGACACAACTGAATTCTGTAGGCGACAGGAAGCCAATGAAGGTTATGGAGAATGGGCGTAATATGTTCAAATTTACGAACTCTCAACAAGATCCTTGCTGCACTGTTTTGAATATATTGAAGTTTCTGAAGGTTTTTGCCAGGGATTCCAATAAACAGGGAGTTGCAGTAGTCGAGCCTGGAGGAGACAAAAGCATGGACGAGCTTCTCAGCATCGGAAAAAGTTAGGGATGGGCGAAGTCTGGAGATGTTTCGAAGATGGAAGAAGCAAGTTTTAAACAGAAGCTTAATGTGATTTTCAAATGTAAGATTGGAGTCCATTTTTATTCCAAGATTAGTAACAGAGGTGGAGAGGGGGATGTCTTGTCCAGAAAAGGAAATTGTTGTTATAGTAGATGTTTGTACCTGGTGAGGGGTGCCAATCAGTATGGCCTCAGTCTTGGAGCAGTTTAATTGAAGAAAGTTCTGATTCATCCATGCCCTAATTGCCTCCAGGCAGGCAGAGAGGGCAGTGAGTGAAGATGGAGATGACAAGGTGGAAGATGAGGATGCTCCAGTCCTGATGTAAAGCTGTGTATCGTCGGCATAACAGTGAAAAGAAATGTTGAACTGATTAATAATTTGACCTAAAGGCAGCATGTAAAGGGAAAACAGCAGGGGCCCCAGAACCGACCCCTGAGGGACACCACAGGAGACACAGACTGTCTGGGACGTGGCGTTGCCAAGACTAACACATTCCAGCCTATTGGAGAGGAAAGATTTGAACCAGTCCAGGACGGTGTCGCAGAGACCGACCTCCACATGAAGACGGTGGAGGAGGATACTATGGTCCACAGTGTCGAAGGCTGCAGTGAGGTCAAGGAGGACAAGGATGGAGGGAGAGCCAGTGTCAGCAGCCAAGAGGACATCATTGGTAACTCTCAGCAATGCAGTCTCTGTACTGTGAGCTGCCCTGAATCCAGACTGGAACTTCTCATACAGGGAGTGTTGTTGTAGGTGGTCCTGCAGCTGAGCAGCAACAGCTTTTTCCAGCACTTTAGACAGAAAAGGGAGGTGTGAAATTGGGCGGTAATTAGAAAAAATGTCGGGATCCAAATTAGATTTTTTCAGAAGAGGCCTAATGATGGCAGTTTTTAGAGGCAGTGGAACATGACCAGATTGTAGAGACTGATTTATTATTTGAGTGATTAGTGGGCCTATTGCAGAGTGATTGGTTTTTATGAGAGACGAGGGGAAAGGATCCAGGGCGCAGGATGAAGGCTTCATTTTCTTGATGATGGCCTCCACCTCACTCTGAACAACTTCGTCAAAGCTGTTTAGGGTCCCAGAATGCAGACGGGTAGGTGGCACACTGAGAACAGGGAGGTTGTGGAGCTGAGATCTGATAGTGTCAACTTTGGTTTTAAAAGACGAAAGAAACAGGTCGCATTTTTGAGCAGAGTCCTCAAGAGTTTGTTTAATGGGATTAAGCAGACGAGTTATTGTGGAGAAAAGCTGTTTAGAGTTTCCAGGGCAGGTGTTGATGATGTTAGAATAATATTTGGAGCGTGCTTCTTTAAGAGAATAGGCGTACGCTTTCTGATGTTCTTTATATGCCTGCTTATGCACAGAGAGACCAGATGATTTTACACGTCTCTCAATAGCACGGCCAGTTGCCTTCATCTTGCGCAGCTCATCAGTGTACCAAGGGGCTGAACGCGAGAAAGACACCAGTCTTGTCTTCAAGGGGGCGTGTAGGTCCAGGAGCTCCCGAAGAGATTGGTTGTAGTAATCCACAGAGTCATCTGCAGAAGGATGATTGACAGCGGTCAGGGTGTGAAGATCAGCAGACAGAACATCAAGGGAAATGTTTTTAAGGTCACGGAACTGGATGGGTCGTTTTGGGTTTGAAGCAGGCGAAGATGAAGGCACTTCCAGGGAGATGACCCTGTGGTCTGAGACACCCAGGTCATATACAGATAAGTTATTGATGAGTACAGTGTCTGTAATCACCAAATCCAGAGTATGCCCCCTGCTGTGCGTAGGGGCGTCAACATGTTGAGTGAGATTAAGAGAGTCCAGAAGAGACTTAAAATCTGTTGCCAGAGGTGAAGAAGAATTGTCCACGTGGATATTTAAGTCGCCAAGAAAAATAGTCTTCACAGGGGAGGTGCAGAAAAAAGTGAGGAGGTCATGCATCTCTGAGTTAAATGAAACATGCGAATGAATAATTAAAAAAATTAAAAAAAATAAAAATCTTTCTTTTGTTTTTTTCTCTCTTTTGTTTTCTATTGTTTATTGTTTGTTTGTTTATTGTTTAAGGAACTTCTACCATTGCTGTTCATTGTTCTTTAGTTTTAGCAGGTCGCTTTCGTAAATGAGCCCATGAGGTTCAAAAGATTTACCTGACTAAATAAAGGTTGAATGAATGAATGAATGCGGTTTGGGAGGTCTATAAATTAATATAACATTCATCGGGAGTGGGGCTTTGAAGCTGAAAGCCAGACATTCAAAAGAAGAAAAGTCCTGAGAAGACAGATGAGACAATTTTAAATTACTGCGATAAATTACTGCCAGACCACCACCGCGGCCAGTGCTGCAGGCTCTCTGCAGATAACTGTATCCAGAGGGACACGCCTCATTCAGAGAACTGAACACATCTGGTTAATGCCAAGTCTCTGTAAGACACATGAGGTCCAAGTTCTTCTCCAGAATGTGATCATGAATTAAACATGACTTGTTGGATAGTGACTAGTGCATTAACAGAATAACCGAGTTTTCGACAGCTCGAGTGCTTTGACTTCTTTCGAGGCTTTTTTGTCCACCTCGACTACCCGTAGTGACGTCATCACGTGACAAAAACAGAGCGTGGGGTAGCTTTTAGCTTTTAGTAGACGCTACAAAATGGATTCCTTTGTGCGCACGGATCTATGAAGCTGGTCCAGTCTTGTCAAAAAGGTAAAACAGTTTATAATTTTATAAATTGCGCCACTCATTGAAACATCCTGTTGACGTTCTTTTTCTATGAACACCGTAGTAGATTGTTGTGACAGCAGAGGGCAGTGTTGCAATGCAGGTCCCATATATAACACGGTCAAAACGGCTTCATCTCGTTTCACAAAGAAAAAGAAACAAATATTCATCTCTCTAGAGCTATTAAAAATCTATAAACACAATCTCTAAAAGTAAACCTAAATTGCACAGCTGCAGGCGGTGGTACGGTGTGGCTGTGGCCCCATTTGTTTTTTAAGTTTCGGTTTTCATCGCCTTATACTTTCACTTTTAATATTATTAATATAACTAATAGTTTTGTTTTTTCCTGTGACTTATGTGCAGTATGATAAATGATAGGAGCATAATAAATGCTCCCAATGCTTTGTTGGTCTTTTTTTTCTTTTTGTAAAGACGTTTTTAGGCATTTATATTTATTTATTTATTTTGCATCGTAAGACACTGTGACGTCATCGGCTACTCGAGCGTCGTTCGAGTTTTTTTATGTTAATGTCGAGGTTAAAAATGATGTACTCGTTCAACCCCTAATAGTGACTGCACATTGAAAAGTTCTAATTTAATACCAGTTGGAATAGGAGCTTTTTGAACCGGTTTAAGCAGACTGAAGTCCACTCCACGTTTTCCTCGGCACTTCATGCGCAGTGGACTACAAGGGCCTACAGACGCAGCGTTTTGATGACGCCATCGAGGTGCGACACGTCTTTCAGCCCAGACAGCACTAATCGAATCCGAGTTCGCTTGGGAATAAACGGTTTTCTTTCGAGAGCTTCTATGGATGTAACGAGGTCTACGCAGAAGTCCCAGTTGTTTGATGGTGGAAACAGAAGGAGGAATGGAGCAGTTGTTAAGTTCAAACAACTTCAAAGCGGAATACGTCAACACCCACGAGCCGGTGGGGGCTAGCACAGAGCTAGCCGCTAGCAGCAGGCCCACGGCTCCGAAAAAGATATACAAGAAGCAGAGAGATGTAACTCGAACGAGCATTACCTTGAAGGAGTACAGGAGAGAGTCCAGAACAGTCCAGAGGACACAGGAAGTTGAGAGAGGCAGCAGGTAAGCGAACAATAAGTGCAGCTACGTGGTTCTCGAAGCTAAATTCGTGTTGAAGCTAGCGGGAGCTAGCAGCTCCTACTATTAAAATTCCGGTTAGACTAGTAAAGTTTTCTATCTAATGAATCCAGCAAACAAGTCAAATCTTGGCTTCGCCACGATCTCCCATCCTGAGCAAGCACAATGGCATCAGTGGAAAGGAAAAACTCCCTTTTAGAAGGAAGAAACCTCTAGCAGAACCAGGCTCAGGACAAGCGGTCATCTGCTTTGACCGGCAACTTATAATGTTTGCAGATCCACAACGCAGTCAGAAAAGACAGTTGCTCTAAAACTTAATCACAGAAAGGTACAGTAGAAAGGTAAAAATGCCCGCGTCGGCGTTCACACAGGTGCTGTACACACACATCTTAAGTAAGTTGACAAATCACACCTCACACCTTAACAGTAGGGGTTTCTTAAGGTCTTTGTTAGGCCTTGTATACACGTAGCCGGATATCAGTAAAACCGATTAGTTTATCGTGCGGTTTGGCCTTTCATCCACACGTGAACTCCAGTTGATGCAACTACTGTATAAACGAATAATAACAAAAACTCCGACCAAAGTGGAGATTTGAGAATTCTCCGCTTTCGGGTTTGCGTGTGGACTTTCAGAACCGGATATTTGCATTTTTCTGCGACAGCTGGTGTGGCGCTGACGTCACATAATGCTCTAAAACAAAAGCGCTAAAATGTCAACATACCTGCTCTGACATGATTCCCAGTCGACATTTTCCTGTGTTTTATTAACTTTGTACTCCAACACGGGTTTTAATAGTAGTTCAACCTCGCGGTCTGTCCACACAAATGAACCTCCAGGCGCCATGATTCAACAATAACAGGAAGTTGTGGTTGCTTTGAAGGGTTGTGATTGGCTGATATACGTTTCATCTTTGCACTACACTGCCACCTTGGGGTTGGGCATATTCTTTACAACGCTCTGTGGTGAAAATCAACGGGTACATGTAGACGATCATTTTCTATATCCGAACATGTATGTACGGAGATTTTTTGGGGGCAGATATTCTATTTTCAAACACCAGGCTACGTGTGTACAGGGCCTCAGACTAATTCACAGATGAGGCTCCTCTGTTCCCATCAAGTGTGAAAATTGTCTGGGAATCAGTCCTAAAGTTGCATTATACGTTTTTGAAAGTTGGAACCTGAGACCTCCTCCTCTATTAAGAGAAGGTTTTTCTCTCTTATCTTCACCAGCATAAAGCGTTCACAACGTTGGAACATGATTTAGAACAACTGAATGAATCATTTGAACTCACACGAGCTGCTAGCGTTTCTTTGAAGGACATTGACTGCCACTCTTCATGACAAAGTTTAAACAAAGATATTTTATTTGTTAGAGCTCAGAGTGTGTGTGGCCATCTTGTATCAGGATGAATCCAAAGGTTAATTAATTATAGACGTGTTGTGTATCCAGTGATTATTTTCTGTACGTTTCATTAAAATCCATCCAGTGGTTCATCAGATATTTTGCTAACAGACAGACAAACAAACAAACACAGACTCAGACAGTTACATGATTACCCACTTTTTGGCAATAGTATGCTGGACTTTAGCTTGAGCCTGAAAATACAAATCAGCGAGAGGTTCTGTAAACTGAAGCTGAAACGGTGAAATGAACAAATGTTGCATTCTGGTCTGCTGAGTGTTCCTATGACATCATTACCTCAAGTGAACAAACTAATAAACGTGGTTCTGCTGAGAGGTGAGGAGGTCAAGTGGTACAAACGAACCGTCATGTCCACACATGCCGGCGTGATGTGCGTCACACACTCATCAGTTTGTCCCTAAAGGTGTGTATTAACTGTGTTTAGAGCCTACAGGGAGCTAGTTAACCAACAACCCCAGGGTCATCATTAGTGAAACTAACCAACCCCACCCCCAGAAAACAGAGTAAACAAACAAAGAAACAGCTGAGTCTGTGGTTAAATTATCAAAAACAATGTTCTTATTTTACACACAAGCAGCTACAGTAAATCCCTGCGTCTGTCAGTCAACACAAGGCAGCTTCACGAGTAAATTAACAGCATTAAGAAGACTAAAGATAATATTCGTAAAACAGCTAAATCCAAGTGGGACCAGTACTCAGCCCTGTGGGACACATTTACCAGATTTCTGAAACTTCACTTGAAACTTTATGCTGAGCAGCAAAGAGAAAAAAAAAACTAAAATATTCAACAATAATCAGTGCTTTTGATATAAAAGGTTAAATACTAGAAAGTTCCTGGAGAAACTTTGATGGGGACTGTCTATTAATATTCGTAAAATATTATTAATAATAAATATTATTATTAATGATTACAAATATGTATGATCAATACTAATTATTAATGTTAATAATTATTAATATATTGTTAATTTAATTTTTATGACATATTTATGATTAATAATCAAAATTGATATTAATAATTAACATTACCATCAAATATTATTATTAATATTAATAATTATTAATATTAAAATAGATAATTATTAACAGTAATAACTAAAGCTAATTAATATGATTATTTCTATAATAATAATAGGTGCCTTCCATGCATGTTGAACCAAAATGGCTCCATACGTTATTCAGTTTCTGTGAAGAGTTTACTCCTATTCATTTCCTATGGGAAATTTGGCATCTTTGTTAGCAAAATATGTTGCCATGGTAACTGCAAATGTCAATAAAAGTAATAGCACACTTCCCGGAGCCGGGCCAGTCGTTTTGATATAACTTTTGTAGGGGTCCACATTGTGGCTCGGGCCGCATTAACGGAGATAGAAATGTAGACACACTTCCAAGGTGTAGAATAATAGTTGCCTCCCCAATGATGCTTGTTATACATTTTAAAAAAAAAACATCCATCTTTTACCCGCTTCTTCCATTTTGGGTCACGGGGGTCGCTGGGGCCCATGTCCAGTATTCACTGTGCAGGGGGCGGGGTACACCCTGGACAGGTCTCCAGTCCATCACAGGGACACATAGAGACAAACGAGACAAACAACCGTGCACTCTCTCACTCAGGGACCATTTAGAGTTACAATCAGTCTAACATGCATGTTTATGGTCTGTGGGAGGAAACCGGAGTACCGAGAGAAAACCCACGCGTGCACGAAGAGAACGTGCAAACTCCACCCAGAAACACCCTCCCCTCCCCGGACCGGGATTTGGATTGGCATCCTTCTTGCTGAGGGGCAGCAGCTCTACAGTTGCGCCACCATGCAAAAACATCTAATGCTCATTTCCTGTGACAAATAAAACTTTTTTTTTCTGTAGTGGGAGAGAAAGGTTTAAAAACACTCAACACAAGTACATTTAACATTTTGTGTCTCAGAAAAAGACAAATCTAAAATAACATTTCTTTATTAATCCAATCAAGAAGCAACATCCGTCCATCTGTTCATCCATCCGTCCATCAATTTAACAACACATTTTACATCCATCCTTGATCCATTCATTTATCCATCCATCTGTCCATCTACCATCTTTTCACCCATCTATTTACCGTAATGACTCATTTTCCATCCATCCAGCTGTCCATCCATCTGTCAATCAATCCATCATCCATCCATCTGTTCATCCATTCATCCATCCATCCATAAATTTAACAACACATTTTACATCCATCTGTCCATCCATACATCCATTCATCTATCCATCTGTCCATTTATCCACCTGTTCAGCCATCCAACCATCCATAAATTTAATAACACATTTTCCATCCATCCATACTGCACATATTCATTGTAAAGTTTGCAGATGATACAGCTGTGGTGCATGCATCACAAACAATGATGAGTCCAGCTACAGGCAGGAGGTGGAACACCTGGAGAGCTGGTGCAAGGACAACAACCTTCAAATGAATGTGAAGAAGACAAAGGAGATGATTGTGGACTTCAGAAGGAACAAACAAACACACACCCCACTGAACATAAGAGGATCTGCAGTGGAAGTGGTCTCCAGCTACAAGTACTTGGGTGTACACTTGAATGATAACCAGCTGGACCAACAACACTACCAGCCTGATCAAAAAAGCTCATCAGAGACTCTACTTCCTCAGGCGGTTGAGACGAGCTGGTCTGAGAAGCTCAGTCCTCACCTCCTTCTACAGGTGTGCAGTGGAGAGCATCCTGTGCTCCAGCATCAACGTGTGGCATGGAGGCTGCACAGCTGCAGAAAGAAAAGCTCTGCAGAGAGTGGTGAAGGCTGCACAGAAGATGTTGGAGTCAGTCTCCCCACCATCACAGCCGTCTACACCTTCAGATGCAGGAAGAGAGCCACCTGCATCATGAAGGACCCCACTCACCCAGCACACACACTCTTTGCCCTGCTCCCCTCAGGAAGGAGGTTAAGGAGCATTAAGTGTAGAACCACTAGACTGAGGAACAGCTTCTACCCTGAGGCTGTTGGACTCATGAATATCTAATAATCACTGTGAAAAAAACCAATCACTTTATGTTGCTGCTGATCTGTTTCATGTTGTTGTGTTCATTCGTGACCATCTGCTCACACAGACTCATGTTCATGCTGCTGTTTGAAGTAATGTTTTTATGCTATTAGTGCTTAGTGTATTTTTAGTTTATGTTTTTCTTAGTTCATATCTTATTACTGTTTTTCTTTTACATTTTATTGTTGGATGTAACTGGGACCATGTGTACATAATCTCGTTCCATCCCATGTACCACATGGGATGGAACGACAATAAAGAAGCCCTGACTCTGACTCATCCATCCATCCATCCATCTCCAGCAGTCACTGTGGGAGAGGCGAGGGACATTACAGGAACACGTAAAGACAAAAGAGACAATGTTCACACTCTCACTCGCAGGTAGAGTCATCACCTCAGAGTATCAGGATGTTCTTCTTCCGTACGACGGAAGAAACAAACAGATGTGTTTTTCAGGTATCTCTTGTAAATGAGTCCCTGAGGCTCAATGCGATTAACCCGTATAAATAAATATTGAATGAAAGTGTGCGCTCTGTGGATAAATCCTTACTGGAAGCCCTTTTGTAAACTTTTCACGTTTCTGTGTTTGTTCAGTGTACCTTATAGCCAACCAGGCGTCAGTTCAATGTCGTGTGTGTGTGTGTTAATTGTGACCTGTGAGCTCCGTGTGAAGGCTTGGTATAATTATCTGCGTAATTGTAGTGTATTTTGTAAAGTGCCAGATCATTTAATTCAGGATTAGAGCTTCTCACCTCCAACGGCCGGGGGATGATGTGGGGTAGGGAGGGTGGAGCTCCAGTTTCACACACACCTCCTTTGTGCACCCCGCACCACCACCACACCTGAAGGTGCTGCAGCATTCACGAGGAGGTGAAAGGGTTTAACCTCTATGTTAACATCTCACACAAACTGTCGTTCTTTTTGTTCTTNACACACCTCCTTTGTGCACCCCGCACCACCACCACACCTGAAGGTGCTGCAGCATTCACGAGGAGGTGAAAGGGTTTAACCTCTATGTTAACATCTCACACAAACTGTCGTTCTTTTTGTTCTTTACGATCTAAGGATTTCAAGTCGTTCATCCTTCTGTGACACACACACACACACACACACACACAGATTTTCATCTCTGATTTGGTTTTGGATTACCTGCAGATTCAAGTCTGTCTTTAATCTTAGTTGATATCATTATTGATTTTACTTGATTTTATCACTTGTTTTATTGTTGTAGCACTTTGAGATTTTTATTAATGAAAAGTGCGGTATAAATTGAATTTGTTATTATTATTATTATTATTAAGTCAACAGCTGTTGACATTTTAATTCATGAAAATGTAAAATCACTTACACAGTCCGGGATATTTGCCAAGCAACGCACCCAAATGTAGTGATGTGGAGTAAAAACAGAACAACAACAGCAAATGTTTCAGGTTGTGGCCACTTTGTTAATCTGGACTTCGACACACAGACGCAGGATTAAAGCACAGAGGATGGAACATCAGCTTTACCTCTTTGTTTACGAAGGAACAAAGCTCGTCCAACGGGGCGCTGCAGAGCAGGAACACAAAGATGGATTAAAGTGGTCCTGACGTGATAATCCAAGTACAATACAAGTAGCATCAAAGAGGCTCGACACGGTTCTGAACGGGACAAACTAACACCTGAAACTCTGAGGACTGATCTGATCCAGCCTTGGTTTCTTTAACATTTGTTTCACAACTCTTAAATCTTGCTGTTTATTAAAGAAGCCAACAGCATTTAATAAAAAGTATTAGTATTTTTAATCAAAAAAGGCGTTCAATACAGGATCAACTGGACTTTATTTGTTGCAGAAAACGTTTCGACTTCTGTCCAGAAGTCTTTTTCAATTCTGAATGGAAGCTGTGAGAATTGAAAAAGACTTCTGGACAGAAGTCGAAACGTTTTCTGCAACAAATAAAGTCCAGTTAATCCTGTATTGAACGCCTTTTTTGATTTCATCATGTCCTGGACGACTGAGAATCTTCACCAGCATAGTATTTTTAATCTTAGTTGTTAGCAGTGGTGGAGAAAGTACGGTACTCAAACACTGTACTTTAGTAAAAGTACAAATAAACAGTCAAAAATGTACTCTAGTAAAAGTAGAATTACCATATTAATGTTTTTACTTAATAAAAGTAAATAAGTACTTGCTTTTAAAAATACTTAAAATATTAAAGTAGAAGTACTTGCTGAATGTATTATCTAATGCAATGGTCTACAATATCATTAAGTGTGTGTACCGTATGTATATTTTCTGTAATACATTAATAGTGTTGAGTCATTTGAATGAACAATGCTGCAGATAAAGCATGCTTTTATTGTGTTAACTCTGTGACACAGTTCACACTTGGACTTGTGATTCTGTGCATCACAATTTCAGTGATGACGTACAGAGTTAAATGTCATTAAGCAAAATAAGAAAGAGGAATGATTATACCTTTGAAAGTTTTTATTTAACACAAACCAATGTGTAATTTTAACTGCAGTAAACACATTGAAGTAAAAGTTGTCTGCCTGAAAAAAGGAGCATTAGACCTGACAAAGGAACATCTGATCATTTCAACTCCAGTTTGTCAACAACTCTAGTTAAAATACTGTCTAGTCAGCCTTGTGATGTGTCAATAGTGAACGATATTTTAAATTCCTGACACCATTTTCACAACTTGGACCAGAGTGTCGAGGCATTTGGAGACATCTCTTGTCTCCTAACATCCCATGAATTGACACATTTTAATAAATGCAGCAAGAATTTCTTGTTTAAGTTCAGAAGAAGTTGGTTTTCAAAGTTTTTTGAGTCCAGTCTGGCTCTTTTAAGAGAGAGAATCTGTCCTGCTGTACGGAACAGTCTTTCAATAATATTTCAATAGTCTTTCAATAATGCCATGGGTGTTGTGTATCTTCTGTCTGACTCTCTCAGTGGAATCCATGTTGATGGTGCTGTGGGTGCTCCCAGCTCAGTGGCGTATGTACTGGAATATACATCTTGGGTCCAGCTCTTCTTGAAGGCTGGTCTAATGTTACCTGTCCACTTTGTAGTGATTCAATGGACCAACTCTCTCGACATCAGTTACTTTCAAACTAACAAACAAATCAAAAACTGCAACGTGAATATAACTTGTAACTCAACACATTATAGAAATGTAGTGTACAGTAGTAGAAAGTACAGATATACTTCATGTAAAATGTAGTGCAGTAAAAGTAAAAGTACCCACATTTAATTCTACTTAAATAAAGTACAGATACATGAAAAATGTACTTAAGTACTGTAACAAACTTGTACTTAGTTACATCCCACCACTGGTTGTTAGTTACAAATAACCCCAGAGACATCCATGGTATTTAGGTTTTAGTGATAAGTAAAACTTGGGCTTGTTTTTATGAAGTTTACACACCTGTGTTTACACACGTACACTTACTTTTTACACAATCACAGGTCAAGTTGGAGGATTTTTGTTCAACCGAGTGATGATGTCACACCAACATTTCAGCTGTTTAAACTTTCAAACACTTTTGTAAACAAGCTCTCTTAATTTCTGCACATTTGACCCTTCTTCTACAGCTGAGTCAGCTTAATGTTGGCATTTTCTCAAATTGTATTTATTGCAAAAGGAACTCTTGACGTCCCATTGAGCTGTAGGAATTAAAGTAAATGGATTTTTTGAGTTTTATTTTCTCTCTTCAATATTTCTGCTAACTTATTTTTTTGCTTGTTTATTATGTTGAGCAAACGAACTATGAAAATTAAAAATTTTGTTTGCTGCCCATCCATCCATCCATCCATTTTCTTCCGCTTATCCGGGGTCGGGTCGCGGGGGTAGCAGCCTAAGTAGGGAGGCCCAGACTTCCCTCTCCCCAGCCACTTGGAGCAGCTCCTCTGGGGGAATCCCAAGGCGTTCCCAGGCCAGCCGAGAAACATAGTCCCTCCAGCGTATCCTGGGTCTTCCTCTGGGTCTCCTCCCGGTGGGACATGCCCGGAACACCTCACCAGGGAGGCGTCCAGGAGGCATCCTAACCAGATGCCCGAGCCACCTCAACTGGCTCCTCTCGATGTGGAGAAGCAGCGGCTCTACTCCGAGTCCCTCCCGGATGACTGAGCTTCTCACCCTATCTCTAAGGGAGAGTCCAGCCACCCTGCGGAGAAAACTCATTTCAGCCGCTTGTATCCGAGATCTTGTTCTTTCGGTCATAACCCAAAGCTCATGACCATAGATGAGGGTGGGAACGTAGATCGATCGGTAAATTGAGAGCTTTGCCTTTTGACTCAGCTCTCTCTTCACCACGACAGACCGGTACAGCGCCCGCTTCACTGCGGACGCTGCACCTATCCGCCTATCGATCTCACGCTCCAGTTTTCCCTCATTCGTGAACAAGATCCCGAGATACTTAAACTCCTCCACTTGGGGCAGGACCTCCTCCCCGACCCGGAGAGGGCATGCTACCCTTTTCCGGCTCAAGACCATGGCCTCGGATTTGGAGGAACTGATCCTCATCCCGGCCGCATCACACTCGGCTGCAAACCGCTCCAGTGAAAGTTGTAAATCACGAACTGATGAAGCCAGTAGGACCACATCATCTGCAAAAAACAGAGAAGCGATTCTAAGGTCACCAAAACGGATCCTCTCAACACCTTGGCTGCGCCTAGAAATTCTGTCCATAAAAGTTATGAACAGAATCGGTGACAAAGGGCAACCTTGGCGGAGTCCAACTCTCACCGGAAACGAGCCTGACTTACTGCCGGCAATGCGGACCAAGCTCTGACACCGGTCGTACAGGGACCTAACAGCCCTTATCAAAGGGCCTGGTACCCCATACTCCCGGAGTACCCCCCACAGAACCCCCCGAGGGACGCGGTCGAATGCCTTCTCCAAGTCCACAAAGCACATGTAAACTGGTTGGGCAAACTCCCACGCACCCTCCAGGACCCTGTGAGGGTGTAGAGCTGGTCCAGTGTTCCACGACCAGCACGAAAACCACACTGCTCCTCCTGAATCCGAGGTTCGACTATCCGACGGACCCTCCTCTCCAGAACCCCTGAATAGACCTTACCAGGGAGGCTTAAGAGTGTGATCCCCCTATAGTTGGAACACACCCTACGGTCCCCCTTTTTGAATAGGGGAACCACGGAAGCGAAGCTGTACCGGTCTGTCGTGGTGAAGAGAGAGCTGAGTCAAAAGGCAAAGCTCTCAATTTACCGATCGATCTACGTTCCCACCCTCATCTATGGTCATGAGCTTTGGGTTGTGACCGAAAGAACAAGATCTCGGATACAAGCGGCTGAAATGAGTTTTCTCCGCAGGGTGGCTGGACTCTCCCTTAGAGATAGGGTGAGAAGCTCAGTCATCCGGGAGGGACTCGGAGTAGAGCCGCTGCTTCTCCACATCGAGAGGAGCCAGTTGAGGTGGCTCGGGCATCTGGTTAGGATGCCTCCTGGACGCCTCCCTGGTGAGGTGTTCCGGGCATGTCCCACCGGGAGGAGACCCAGAGGAAGACCCAGGACACGCTGGAGGGACTATGTTTCTCGGCTGGCCTGGGAACGCCTTGGGATTCCCCCAGAGGAGCTGCTCCAAGTGGCTGGGGAGAGGGAAGTCTGGGCCTCCCTACTTAGGCTGCTACCCCCGCGACCCGACCCCGGATAAGCGGAAGAAGATGGATGGATGGATATTGTACTTTTCGCCATATAAGTTGCACCATTTTTGCATACATTTGCATGACCTGCGACTTATACAGCGAAGCGACTTATTTATGTGTCCCCCCCACCCCCACCCCACCATACTTACAGTATAACCAAATTTTTGGCTGAGATCTGACGATTTCATTCATTCTGACATGGAAAATATTGAACACTGCCATTTTCAGCCACTAGAGCAATCTCCTGCAATTTCCTGTAATTTCTTTTGCAAATATTCACTTTAACTTTTTGTTTTTTTCTTATACTTAATTATTTTTTCCACAATAAAATAAATACATAGGTCAGCATAGCTCATAGTCATTTTTTATTACTATTTTTCCCCCTCTTTACGATAATCTGGTCTTTTCATTTGTCTTAAACTGTACAAATGTCAATAAATGTTCAAAATAGACCTTGTTTTACAAATGAGATCTCAACATGAAACACCATGTTTACTAAATGACGCTGACCTATACAAAAATGGTACAGGCTCTATTCAACCTCTGCTCGACTGCCTGGCTGACATCAGGGACTGGATGGCTTTAAATTTCTTAAGCTTCAATGATAAGAAGTCTGAAGCCATATTGTTCCTTCCCAATGACACAACCTCAAACCACTGCATTGACCTGTCTGCTCTACCCCTGTCCGAAAAACAAAAAGTCAAAAATCTGGGAGTGATAATGGATCCTTCCATGAAACTCAACAGTCATGTAAACATGATCGTCAAATCCTGTTTTTTCCAGCTGAGGCGTCTGTCTAAGCTGAAGCCCATATTATCCAAAAAGCACCTGGAGACAGTGATTCACGCATTCATTACATCTAGGCTTGATTACTGCAATTCACTTCTGTTTGGCGTCAGTCAAGCCACCATTGCACGATTACAACTGGTTCAGAACGCAGCTGCCCGATTTTTAACCAGCACACGCAAAAGAGAGCACATTACACCAGTCTTGGCCTCCCTTCACTGGCTACCGGTTCATCTTCGAATCCAATTCAAAATTCTCATGTATGTCTACAAATCGCTGAACAGTCTCGCCCCCGCCTATCTCTCGGATCTGATACACCCATATGTCCCTCCACGTGCTTTGAGGTCAGAGGATCAGGTACTCTTAATAGTTCCAGAAACTCGCCTTAAGCGCAGGGGTGACAGGGCGTTCTCTGTAGCAGGCCCAAGACTCTGGAACGAGTTACCGCTGCTCATCAAACAGGCCCCCTCCCTCTCAGTTTTCAAATCCCGGTTAAAAACTCACTACTACTCCATTGCTTTCAATGCCAGCTGATTTGTATTGGATCGTTTGATTTATGATCTGCAATGTTTTTATGTTTTTCGTGTTGTACTTCATTGTCTGTGTTACCTGTTGCGTGTTTGTTTGTCCAGCACTTTGGTGTGGACTTGTTCCTGTTTAAAGTGCTTTATAAATAAAATGGTATGGTATGGTATGGTAAAAAGACTATTTTTTTCCTTCCTTGCACTTTTTAGAATTTACCATGTCCTGGATGACTGAGAATCTTCACTCGCTATTATCGACTCAAACGGCCTGCCATATTCCACATTCTGCTCTGCTTCGAACCTTGAAAACAGCTGCCAACTCGGCGAATTAGACCATTAAAGTGCATTTATTAAGCAAATGATAGACTCAGACACACCTCCTCTGCTACAATTTCGAGCTAACAAATATTGTTTATGTGATTTTCTTGTTATATTTCAGAGAAACGAGCCGTTCCGCCATCTTTTTTTTTTTTTTTTTTTCCTAAAAGCCTCTCGGCTGTTGCCTGAAGTCAGTCTCTGAAACGGTCTTTCCGCAGTCCAAAAAAGCTAAGAAACAGTTGC
>JBBPBX010016381.1:8847-23093 GCA_038048925.1 Garcialebias charrua
GAGGAGGATGATGTCACTGAGCTGCTGGCATCTCATGGAGAGGAGTTGTCTGCTGACAACCTCATTCAGCTGGAGAAGCAGATGATACAGGAAGAGGAAGAAATGCCAACCCCAGAGCCGAAGAAATTCACAAGGCAGAGCTTGGCAAAAGGTTTGGCCCTGATAGAGCAAGGGTTGGCATGCTGTGAGGCAGAGGATGTAAACATGGAGAGGTACTCTAGGGCTGCCAGAGGGGTCATGGGTTTCCTTGTTTGTTACAAGGAGATCTTGGAGGAGAAGAAGATGGAGTAAGTCCAGAGCAAACTACAGCAGTATTTCAAGAAAGTACAGAGGCCTGCAACAGATCCTGTACCCTCTACCTCTGCTGCAGCTGCCTCTTCTGACTCACCAACCCCTCCTGATTCACCTGCACCACGACCCTCCCAATAAGCCTATCTCCCTCCCCTGAAACATCCCTTCCATCAAGGTAAAGAAATATTTTTTGTTTTTGTTTTTATGTAATACCTCAGCTGCCTCTGTTGACTCACCTGTCCCTCTTCATTCAATAGCACCAGTATCACCAGCATAATCTCCAGCACCTGTACCCTCTGCCTCATCATCTGTCTCTCCTGACACTTGCTCCTCTCATGACTCACCTGCACCATCTGCAGCTCCCTCCCAATAAGCCTGTCTCCCTGCTCTGCAATGCCCCTTCAATACAAGTAAAGACATTTTCATTTCTATTTTTATTTCTTTTTTATAGTACCTGTGCTGTACACTACTGGGTTTTTTTTTTTTGCAGTTTTTTTTATTATTAAACGTACTATGCAGTACAGTCCTGTTGTACAGTACTTTATATGTGTTTTTTGATGAATGTGTAGGGTACTGTATTAGCTAACCACTTGGAAATAAAGTTCTGTACATGTTTATGGACCAGTATGTACGCTTGTTATGTCTCACGTTGAAAAACGGGTGTGCGGCGCCGCGTAAGAAAGCATGTATCGTCTTACGTCGAAAATGCGGGTTTACGACACCGCGTTCAATGCGTTACGACTTACGTCGAAATTTGCTTTACGACGACGCGTAGGAACGGAACTCCATCGTAAGTCGTGGACTATCTGTATCACATAACTCAGCTTTTATGTTGAACCCACATGCAGGCGGATCACAGGAGACTCCAGGGTAAAAGTAAAAAATGAAAGTTATGCACCATAACTCGTTCCCTGAAGGAAGGGAACGAGGTGCACCACAATTGCCATGGGAATTGTGCCGTTGCGCGGCTCACCTGAAGTAATACACTCACGCCTTTACGGCAGGTGGGCGTCAGCGTCACCACAGAGGCCTCGCCCTCTTGGTATAAAGACGCGTGCGCCCATCTATCTTTCTCCAAGTGCACTACACCGAGCTTAGGCATTGAAAAGGGCAAACTGTGTTGCACCTCATTCCCTTCCTTCAGGGAACATGAGTTATGGTGCATAACTTTCAGTTCTCTTGTCAGTCAATGCACTCGGTGCAACACAATTGCTATGGGAACGTAATTCATTCACGCCCTTTGAAAATGCTCTGGAAAATGCATGCTTGTGAGAACTTCAACCTTTATACTTTAGGCATTTTGGCTGTTCTCTACTGTGTGTTAGAGAGAACAGCTTGAGTGACGTCACATGCAGTGACATCCAAACTGTAGTGTTTTGCAAACGTGTTTGTGGAACTCCAGTTGGCAGCAGTATAGATGTCTGCCACTGGTACACCCTTAAACAGAGCCCATGAGACAGCTAGCCCTCTAGTGGAATGGGTGTGTACCCCAGAGGGCACCTGTTGACCTTTGCTGCTGTACACCCCTTTATGGCCTCAGTCACCCAATGTGAGAGGTGCTACTTTGAGAGGGCTCTGCCAGCAGCAGGATTAGCAAAACATACAAACAGTTGGTTTGTTTTCCTCCAACTGACAGTTTTGTTGATGTAAACACACAAAGCCCTGACAGGGCAGAGTGCATTCAACCTTCTCTGATCCTCAATGAGGACAGGATGGGGAGAAAACGCAGTGAGGTCAAAGTCCAGACTTCTGGAATTTAGAATTGGAATCTTTGGGACAAAGAGGGGTTAGGACGCAGGGTAACCTTTGACCCGTCAGGGGCAAACCTGGTACACATTGGATGCAAAGATAAAGCGTGGAGGTCACCCACACGTTTAGCTGAGCAAAGAGCTAGAAGCAAAGCAGTTTTATAAGATAACAAATCTATCTTAATGCTGGCAAGTGGCTCAAATGGATGCCCACACAAAGCATCCAGGACTAACTTTAGGTCCCAGTCTGGGGCCAGGGTCCTGTTGGAGGGCCTTTTCCTCAGCATGCCCTTCATGAAACGTATAATGAGGGGGAGTGCTCCGGGGTTTTTATTTCCCCAGCCTTCATGGCATGCCGAGATGGCTGACAAAAATACTTTATTAGTGGAAAAGGAGCAGCCTTTTTCTAGCAGGTCTTGTAGAAAGGTGAGGAGCTGGACCAAGTCATGGGAATATGAGATAATATTCCTCTCTTGACACCAGTCCTCAAAAACATGCCATTTACGAGCGTAGAGAGTCTGAGTTGACTGGGCTCTAGCTCCCTGTATCGTGTTTATAACATTACCGGGGAGGCCAGAGGCCATCAGCCGGTTTCTCTCAGCGGCCAGGCTGAGAGTTGCCACAGATCTGGACATGGGTGAAGGAGCTGCCCGTGGGCCTGAGTCAGTAAGTCCCTGTGGGAGGGCAGCTACCATGGTGTCCCTGACAACAGTGAGATCATTTCTGGGAACCACGGTTTCTGTGGTCATCTGGAAGCTATGAGTATCAGGGAGAGAGCTCCCTTGCGTACCCGTTCCAGCATCGCCTGAATCAGAGGGACGGGGAAAACGCATAATATAGCACCCCTGCTGGCCAATCGTGAGCCAGGGCATCTGTTCCCAACGGATCATCTGTTTCCTTCAGTGAGAAGTACCGGACGCAGTGCGTGCTGGTTTTGCAGGTGAACAGATCGACGGATGCCCGCCTGTATCGTACCCAGACCTTGTCCATGATATGTGGGTTCAGCCTCCACTCTGAGGAGAGAAGGGGCCCTCTGGAGAGGGTGTCTGCGCGTGGTTTAGCTCTCCCGGGATGTGTGTCGCTCTCAGTGACAATATTCGAGGGTTGCACCACAAGAGCAGCTTGTGTGTCAGGCTGAGGAGGGGTCGGGACCTTGTCCCCCCTTCTCTGTTGATAAGACACCGTTGTCCGATTGTCTGATTTTATCAACACGTGTTGCTTTGAAATCAGACCCTTCTTGTAGAAGTGCTTCATGGACAGAAAGATAGCTTTTAATTCCAGGAAGTTGATGTGGAGCCTTGTCTCCTGTTGTTTCCAGAGCCCTTGGGCACTCTGGTTTCTGCAATACCCTCACCAACCTCTCTTTGAAGCATCTGTGGTGATCACCACACGAGACAGTACTTGTCCCAGCGGGACGCCTGTCGTGAACACTGAAGGATCCCTCCAGGGTTCCAGGGCTGTCACATACTCTGGGTTGATCAGTATCTTCCTTGCCCGCCTGAGGGGGGTAGGACGCATTTGCTTGTTCAGCCATAGCTGCAGAGTGTGCATTTTTAATAATGCCTGAGGCACGTAGGGAATGGTTACTGCCAGAAGACCCAGCAGGCGCTGGCAGAGTTTGAGGGACACTCTCTGACCCAGCTGAAAGCGTGCCAGGCAGAGGCGGATGGATGAGATCCATACCTCTGAAAGCTATGCTCTGTACAGAATGGTGTTGACCTGTACACCCTGAAATACGGTAATCTGTGATGGAGTCAAATCGCTTTTCTGCAGATTTATGACGAAGCCCAGAGCTTCCAGGTGAGCTATCACCATCTGTGAGTGCAGCTGGGCTTGTGTTCTGTTCTCGGCCAGAATCAACAGATCATCCAGATAATTCATAATTCTGATCCCTTGACCCCTGAGTAGGGTCAAGGCTGCATCCAGACATTTTGTAAATGTGCGTGTTGCAGTTTTTAATCCGAAAGGTAAAGCCAGGAATTCGTAAGCTTTTCCTTCGAATGCAAAGCGAAAATATTTTCTGTGCTTCCTCCAAATGCTCACGTGGAAAAAAGCATCTTTCAAATCCACTGTGCATGTGTGATCTCCTGGTCTCACAGACTGGATCACTTGTCTCAGAGTGTGCATTTTGAATTTGTAAGTTTTTATTCTCCTGTTCAGCGCTCTGAGATCCAGAATCGGTCTCAAGCTCTGGTCCCGTTTGGGCACGAGGAAATATTTGCTGTAGTGGCCGGTGTGAATATTATTTGTTGGAACAACATTTATCACTCCTTTTTGCAGCATCGTGGATATCTCCTCTCTTAAGATGTGTGCACGATCTGGGTTTATGTTTGACTGCAGCACCCCCGTGTACGTTGGCGGCCTCTTGTGGAACTGCAGCCGGAGACCTTGACACACTGTTGTCATGACCCACGTGTTTGGGTGACACGCCCTCCAGGCCTGCGCGTGCGCGGTGAGCCTGTGAGACATGTTTATTGTGGGTTGTGTGTGCGTCGTGAGTACGGGAGGGGGATCATTTGCCTTCCCCCGCATGGCCTTGGACGTGCTGACCTGGCTACCAGCGGACGCCATGAAGTCTGTCTGTTCCAGACAGACCCCAGATGCCCTGCTGAGGCTCATAGTCTGACCTGACACCTTGTGCTTCACGAGGGAGGAGGGGTGATTGCCCTCTCCCTTCATTGTGACCATTTTCACAAAGATGGTGCTATTGTTGTTGTTTTTTTTTTGTTGTTGTTGTTGTTGTTGTTGTTGTTGTTACTTGAGAAACATTGCTTGAATTGATTGTTTGGATTGAGTTTTATTTTGGTCCGTGTATCTTTTGGTCATTGGATTTTGGTTTTCAAAACAAAATCGAAAATCGAAAAACGGATGGTTTTTTGTTTTTTCGTTTCAAAAACAAATAATGAAAATCGAAAAACGGATGTTTTTTTGTTTTTCCGTTTTTAAAACGAAATTAGAAAAACGGAATTGCTAAAAATAAAAAAAAGGGGAACGTTTTGGTTTTTGATTAAACCAAAGACGAGCTTTTATTTTGTTAATTGAACACGGGAGTTTATGGCGGAACCGGAAATAAACTCCCGGTGCTGTGCGAATTTCTGTTCCCCCGTGAGAATCTGAGCTGCGTGAAGCTGACACTCCACCCACGTCAAACCAGCAATAACGGAGCGCTAACCATTCATACTATTTACTTTAATTTTTGACGTGTGTGAGGTGTCAGCTTGATGCAGCTGAGAATCTGTTCCCCCTGTGTCGGGCGCGCGCACTGCAACCCCTGTGTCGGGAGCGCGCACTGCAACCATGTGTCGGGAGCGCGCACTGCACCCGAGAGGCAAATCCGACCGTGTTCAAGGCGCATCTGAAAGATCTCTGTGAAACGAGTCCACACACTATCTTGTCACGGTTATAACTCATTTTAATACTCCTGGTGATAAATAAATAAATATAAACCCTCCACTAACAAAATAAACCTGGTCTTGTGTGGGGTGTTATAACCTAGTTTTTTTTTAAATCGCTGACAGAATCTAGATTTGGTCATGTAACCTGCCAAATACAAATTTTAATAACTTCCTGCAAAGATAAGTGTAGGCTTTCTGGTAGGCTAAATCTCGTTCAAATTAAAAATGACTGGAGAAAAACTGCTATTTTTGTTAGTTAATGTCTGTTTTTTCCATTATTTGAGAGAGAAAAAATGATTTTAGAAATAACAAAGTCAGAGAATTTTATTGTCATTTGCATCACGTGGTACATGTGATGAAACGAGNCCGCACGCTCGGCCCCGGGCAAGCTTACCTGTCCACCAGCGGTCGCCGTTAAGTCTGTCTGCTCCAGACAGGCTCCAGGCGCCCCGCTGTGGCTCATTGTCTGATCTGACACCTTGTGTTTCAGGAGGGAGGAGAGGTGATTGCCCTCTCCTTTTATCGTGACTGTTTTCATAAAAATGGTGCTGTGGTTTTTTGTTTTTTTTTAGTCAAGAGCCAGGGCAGTTTGTGCTTTTGGTACTATATTTTCGTGTTTTGAAGAACAAAAATGCGTCTTATTTACACATACAGCGGAAACATTTTGTTTTGTGCACGCATGAATGTCACCAGCTTTTTGTATCTTTTTACAAATAAAGTCTGGGTTTAAAAGTCTTGGTTCCCGTACAACAAGGGCGGACGAACCCATAAAACTGTGAAGTGGTCCCGCTTCGTCAGGCCAACTTCTGCCTTCTGTCCCGGTTCGTCGAGGAAGTTCTCGGCGGAACCGCTTGGCGAGGAACTTGTCCAGGACTGGCCAGCCTGAGATAGCCCTGCTGCGGGTCTCTGCCGCTACTCCCCGTCGTAAACTGGTCTTTTTTGCGGGGGACGGCGTGTGGCTGAGCGGTGTCGAGGCTGCACGGGCCTGCTGCCACTGGAGTCTCTGGGGGATGCAAAAGTTTTTCTCGGCATCCCCTCACGGAGGGCCTTGGCCTGTTTTAGTCTTTGCTCCAACCTGCTCTGGATACGCTCCAGAGCCCCCCCGAAGAGTCCCGTTGGCTCGATCGGGTGGTGGAGGAACGGGAACCGCTGGCCCTCAAGCAGGTCCGTCAAAGTCAGCCACAGGTGGCGCTGGGCGATGACCACTTCAGCCATGCATCTCCCCTAAGCGATGGCCGCGATCCCCATCATTTGCAGGACGAAGTCAGTTGCCTTGCGGGCTTCCTCCAGGATCTCCGTCGCAGTCTGTTTGTTCGTCATTACCTTGAGCTCCTGCAGCTTCTCTGACAAGTAGGCTTGCATCATGGCCGAGGCATTTATGGCACGGACCGTGAGGCCCTGAGCTCGGTAACACTTTTCGAGCTAGGAGGCCGAGGCGCGGCAGGCCTTGCTGGGCAGAGTCGGTTTTGCGCCCGTCGTCCTGGGGGCCAGGTGATCCGCCAGCATGTCCTCCATCTGCGGGATGTTGGCGATTCCTGCTGCCTCCACCCCGGCGACGTCGAGAAACTGGGAGAGCAATAGAAGCATTGGAGCCCTGAGTTCAGCCCAGGTGCAAATGAGCGCAGTCAGGAAATCCGGAAAAATCGGCATCCTGTGCCTCGTGGTCGACTACTGTTTTGCATAGAAATAATTCCCCGCCAATCTCGTTATCTGTTGGTGAGGTGGGGGTTCTGGCCAGCTGATCCGTAACGTGTCCGCCGCTCTGCGACACAAGTCGAACAAAGCGGGGATTGAGACATCTGTCTCTGGCTGAGTTGACGTCGGGTTCTGGGAGAAGTCTTCTTCCCCTTCGTCCTCGCTCTCAGCTTCGTCGTCTGAAATCTCACCCGAGGCTGTTAGCGACAGCTCGTCTGCTCGTAAAGGCTTCTTGTGTCATACTCGATGGTGGAGTCTCCGACGGGGGCCGCCATGTCCATACTGTCCCCCCAGTCAGCTTGTCCGCTGTCCTCCAGGTCCATAGCCTCAAGTGTGGGAGTGAGCGCCTCTGTGAGGTCCGGGTCTCGTGGTGCCGCGGCGCCACCCATGGCCTTGATCACAATGTTCACTCAACGCTTCCTCACAGCCTCAAGCATCTGGCTGCAATGAGGGCAGGGCTCAGGGGATTCCAGCGCTGTCTTAGCGTGCAACATCCCCAGGCAGACGGGACAGGCCTCGTGGGTGTCCGTCGCCGAAAGGGAGTAGCCGCAGCCGCTGGGGCAGGCCCAGGAGCTGGGGCTCGTTAGCCTGCTGGTCTTCTTGGAATTTTTTGGGTTTTCACTTTCCCTTCTCTGGAGCCATGGCTGAGAAAAGTCTAGCTCTTTAGCAGTGCTAATGTGGTCCGGAGACGTCTTCTTCGTCGCGTCGCTTTCGCTGGCTAGCCCGCTAACTCGTTAGCAGGGTAGCGGTATGACGCAGTTAGCGCTGTCGAGCGAAGCAGCTGCGAAGAGAGAAGAAAAAAACCTTGAGGTTAAATAAAAGACGCTGGACTAGCTTTCACTAGCCTAGCAACACGCAGAAAATCTCTGTACGCTCAGTGTAGGGAGCGAGCTCACCTCCGGTCGAGCGATGTAGCTACAGAGAGTCCCACGAAGTTCAGGTGTAAGCGAGGTGAAGGGCAAAAAAGAAAGATAGATGGGCGCACGCGTCTTTATACCAAGAGGGCGGGGCCTCTGTGGTGACGCTGACGCCCACCTGCCGTAAAGGCGTGAGTGTATTACTTCAGGTGAACCACGCGGCGGCACAATTCCCATAGCAATTGTGTTGCACCGAGTGCACTGACTGACAAGGGAACTGGTCATAACTAAACAGTTTCACTAAACTGAGGCTATTCAAAGAGCTATGCAGCAGGTAAGGTACTACTTGTTCATAAGAATTTCCTCAGAAGCTCACTTCAAAAGACCTGAACTATCTCTTTAAACTGGTAGCTTTTAACCACAAAACTGCACAGTAAAAATAAACCCCAATCTGCTTGATGGATCTGAACCAACTCATAAAAGAGTCCAAGTGTCATTTCACCAACTTTTAATGTTATCCTTCAGAACATGCCACACACTGCAGTCCTCCACATGGCATACCAAACAACGTCTAAAATGAGGATCTGCAGTCAGAGCAGATATAAATATGAATACATGAGTAGGGTCACGTTCATTGTTGCATAATTTTTACATTACATTTGCAACTGAATGCTATGTGTGGTCGTAAGCACGAGGAAGAGGAGAAATGTCCTTGCCATGAACACTTTGTCTTATGGGAGTTTTTGAGGGCCTGTGATGTAAATTTGTATTTCACTCAGAGGCTGAGGATTGGCAAATACAGACGAGTGCAGTTAAAAAAAAAAAAAAAAAACGCCACCATGATGATAATTCTTATATCTTTACTTTTGTTAAAACGCAAAAATGTACTCATCGAATTTAATTAGCCTAAAATCATTACTTTTACGGCTTGGGCTGATTTTACAGTTTGTGTCAGCACTTTGACCATCGGTGTTGTTTTTAAAGTGCTTTATAAATAAAGTTGTATTGTTTTGCAAAAGCATTTTACCGTTTACGGAGATTATTTTATTACATTTTCAGCATTTTTGACTGAAACAGACATTTTCTACACATGAAGGTGACAAACGGCTCTCAGTTTAAACGTTTGACAGTTTTTTTGATAATGGATACAAACAACTTAAACGTGCTAATGTATTCAAGTTTATAATAAAAACTGCAGACAGATTACATGCAAATCTCTGTAATATAGAGCTCAGACTGACGGAGATGGTGCGAAAACACGAGGCTCGATTCACTCTGCACACCCACATTCATCTAGCCCTCTATATTCTTATGAAGCCCCCAGCTTTCTTGTATTTCTCTTTGCAAAGACAAGAGTTTGTAAAATGACAACATGTTCTGTCAGTACTCACATTGTAATGTGCCAGGGTGTTGATGCGCCTCCACCTGCCTTCTTTCTGGGAGGTCAAGTCGAGATCTGATAAAATCTGCCCCGTTGAGCCGGGGCGCCACTCTGCCAAGGTAGAAAGAAAGTAAGGTGTTCTGCAATAGTCTGGCAAAGTGTTGCAACAGCTTTTTTATTATGTTATTCAAATGTTAGACCAGGATGGCACACTGTTATTATGAGGTCACCCTGTAATAATGTGATTTCAAACAAATTCAGCTACTCATCCTGCTTTGTGACCACTTTTCTCCTGGGACTTAAAGACAGTGAAGAAGTGACACATTTCTATTTCATGAATAATTTAAGTTCAACTCCAAGCTGTGATTTGCACCGCAGCACTTTGTGCATAACTGCAGCCTAGAGTCCAACACGCCACATGTGACATACTGTGTGATTCATTTACAAGCACCATCAAATATAAGGGAGGGGGGGTCTGTTTTATTCACCACAAACAAAGATGAATCTCTGCTATCTAAAAATGTATAAAGAAAATGAGATCTACAGCGTGATGGGAATAGAATCGAGCTTTGATGTTAGAAAATGTCTGTGGAGCTTTGGTCTTTTAAGTCAGTCCCCTAGGTTTCTTAGAGCAGTGAGCAAAAACTTGAAAGATTTCTTTACGTTGCAGATAATAACATGCTTCTTAACCTCAATAAAGCTTTTTTCATTTAATTGGGAATCATAAAATACAGTATTTGCTAAATAAATACACATATTCTGAACAAGCCTAAATTAAAACATTTTTTTTGAATATTTTATTTTAGTTTCTACAGGTATTCCCCGACTTACGAGCGAGTTCCGTTCCTGCGAGTTGCTCGTAACACGAAAATTCGTAAGTTGGAACACGAAGCACGTGTTCTCGTAAGTCCGGATTTTCACTCGTAAGTTGGAACATTTATGCTAGCGCTACTACGAACACTCGTTTTTCATCAAAAACATTCATATTAGTTCATAAACATGGTCGGAAACGTGTTTCCAAACGGTTAGCTAACACACTTTCATCTAAAAACACAAAAAAGTCTACTTCTCGTTCGCCAGCTCGTAAGTCCGGACGCTCGTAGGTCAGAGCGCTCGTAAGTCGGGGACTACCTGTACTAGGCCTGTCGCAATAAACAATAAATCAATTAATCGGATGATAAATGAAAATTATCGACCTAATTTTCATTTATCGTCTTTATCGTTTCTTTGTGTCTCTCTCCTTCTACTGAAGACACTGGATGACAAAAAGATCAACTCCAGTGTTCTTCACTGACCCCTCCCTTTCTCTTTTCTTTAAAAGCCGTTTTACCCATCCAAAATCGTGTTTTTGGATCGTTAAAAGCAGCTAAGCTGAGAAGCTAAGCTACGAGCTAAACTAACAGGCCGACCTCGGAGGAAAAAACCTCCAGAATTCACGATTGAAACCCGTGCCTTTGTGTAAAAAGTTGTTTTTCTCTGCAAAAAGAAGCTGAGAACTTGTTTATTGATTTTTTATTAAAAGTTTTGTGTAAAAATGCTATGCTAAAGAGCTCAAACCACACAGAGCGTCCGCCATTTTGAGAAGCAAAAACAAGGAAGGAGAGACAGCCCATGTCATGTCAAGGGGCCTCACTCCCATTTTTCTTAAAGAGACACGCTGTTCGCTCGCTCCCTCACTATCCATCCTTCGGTTCTAACAGTCTTATACTGCCATCCGTGGTCAAAAAAGGTTAAATTAAACAACATTTCATCTCAAATATGACAATAATTACTAATAATTGTCAAATTTCAAACAATATTATCGTTTATCGCAATAATTTCTGAGACAATTAATCGCCTAGCAAAATTTGTTATCGTGACAGGTCTAGTTTCTATACGTTTGCACTTTCCTTCTTTGATATATTTGTCACCACATTACATTTTTGTTTCGTTTCTGGTGTCTTCACTCACCCAGTGTGACGCTGTCAACCTTGGGCCGCTGGGAGTAGGGTACATTTCTGTACACTTGCTCCATGATCTTCTCTTTCACTTGTGAGACGGTGTCGCAGCTGAGCACCTTGACGGGCGTCACATCTGGACCCTCGCCCTGAACCAGCACTTGCAGGGTCTGACGAGCAAACGCACACACAGAGACAGACGTGCAGCGTGGTGAACGCATGTGCAAATATACACACAGATTAAAAGAACGCACAAGTAATATCCACACATGTTGAGAGCAGCCAGCCGTCACACAGAGCTCTCTGGGGAGGCGGTTGTCATGGCAACTGGGCTTCTGGAAGCACACAACAACACATGCTGCGCTGACACCTGACATGACTCTCGTCACCTTGGCCAGCTAATGACCAGCAGAGAGAAACATGTGACCCACCACACCTCTCAGAGACCACTCCGCAGACTCAAACTGGGAATGGAACCATCACACCATCACAACTGGACCTGCATGAGCTCATCGTCGTTTAAAGGAAATGTGGAGCTTACGCTGTGAATAAAGCATTTGCCTATGAGCCTGCTTGTTATGTTTTTTTTTTCCTCTCTCCCTGTGTAATTGAATCACACAAGGCGATCCATCACTACAGGAGACATGTAATTCAACCTAATTTGATAATTGTCCTCGACGATGCCATTACCCATGGGCCTCTTTGTTTGTGCTGACTTTAACAGAAAGCAGCTGTGCTCAGATTAGCTTCCATTATTGAAACACAGGATCAAAATGAAAGGTGCATGCTTTCTCTGACTCTAGGTAAGTCGCCCAAATGGATTCAGAGCATGTGCGGGTGGTCAAGGTCGAAGGTGGGGGGTTGCAGAGGTGGCTTGTACGCCGTTCTTGCTCCGACTTGTTCACCTGAGCCACGTTCCGCCGCCGTGCTGGAACGCGTCGCCCGAGTCGGTTTTGCTCTGAAAACAGCGACACTTGAAAATGAATGTCACACAGAAGTGGGAAGTCGCCTCAAGGCTTCTTCTTCTTCTTATTTTTTTTGGTCGCCTGTGCGTGGTTTCCATGGCAACAACATAGGAGCACGTGTGCACATTTTTCTGTCGCTCACCAAACACAAAACACCATGAAATCATAAAAACATTCAGAATTTGTATTTCGGTGCGTGCTGGTGAAGATTCTCAGTCGTCCAGGACAAGATCAAATCAAAAAGATGTTCAATACAAGATCAACTGGACTTTATTTGTTACAGAAGACGTTTCGACCTCTATCCAGAGGGCTTTATCAATTCAATGAGCAGACTGTGTGCGCGTGGAGTTATAACAGTCTTAGGAGTCACGCACCAACCTATTAACTAACCAATTTACATAGGTTGGTGCTAGGGCTGGGCGATATGGACAAAAATTCATATCTCGATATTGTTGTGATATATCACGATATACGATATATATCTCGATATAATTTTCTTTCCATAAAAGAATAACAAAAATATATTTCTGAGTCAAAGCTTTGTCCCAGTTGTCACACAGCAACATTTATTAACAAACAGCTGTAACTCTACAAAATAAATGTCTAAAAAATGAACTATTTACATACATTACTTTATTTTTTAGACATTTATTTACACCTATTAAATAATAATCCTCTTCAGCTGAGGGCAGCTGTGGCTGAGAGGCTAGAGCAGTCTCCTCCAATGGGAGAGGTGGGGGTTCAATTCCACCAGCAGTCACATGCTGAAGTGTTCCTGGGCAGTGGGCAACACTGAACCCCTCATTGCCTCTGATGTGTGTCCCATCAGTATATGAATGTGATAAAGTACTGATTAATCCATGTACATATCTAATAGATTGCTGTATGAATGGGTAAATGAGGACACAGATTGTGTTTTAAAGAGCTTTGAGTGTCTTGATAAGATAGAAAGGTGCTTTGTGTTTGTGAACTGCAGTAAATGTGATCCTCTGTGGTACAATATATTTGATATACTGTATCCGGTTTTATTGTGAAAGGGTCAGGGGGTTGTTTCCGGGTTAACGAAAGACGTTCTCTAAGTTGCTCTACAAAGTGTCGCATTGAATCCTTGTGTAAAAACATGACAGCCTCCACTCAGAAACGTGAACAGAGAGGCGGAGACATTAATAAATCAGCAGTTTATCATATCGCTAAAGACACGGCCAGCCTCAGCTGTGGAAGAAGACGGCTAAAGCGTTAGCCATCTTGTTAGCCGCTAAGGACCGTATCTTTAGCGACATGACAAACCGCTGATCCACCAATGTCTCCACCTCTCTCTGCAGTGCACGCATGGCTAAATGAGCTCAGACCCGTGGTTTGTTTTAAGGAAGGAGGCTAGCTCAGAAAGAACATTGTTTTTCCCCTTCAGCAGCTAGCGTCGTGGCTCTTCATATCTGCCGTGTTTACTGAAAGTCTCCGCGGCTCCGCTCTCCTGCAGGCAGGAAGGAGGGGCTGGGTCTGTTCAGTGAAGGAGAAGGAGGGGGGCGAGTGGGAGCCCGCGCGGCAGCAGGAGGAGAATTCTCGATATAAACGATATAGTCTCGTCTTATATCTCTTTAGAAAAAATCTCGATATTTTAAAAATATCGATATATCGCCCAGCCCTAGTTGGTGCGTGTCTCCTAAGACTGTTATAACTCCACGCGCACACAGTCTGTTCATAGAATTGATAAAGCCCTCTGGATAGAGGTCGAAACGTCTTCTGTAACAAATAAAGTCCAGTTGATGTTGTATTGAACGCCTTTTTGATTATTTGGGTGTAGTTTCTGTGTTTGTGCATCTCACCAAGACGGAGTACTCCACATCGTCGCCCAGCAGGCCCGTGTCGTTCAGGGTGTACTTGGCTTTCTTCACTCTCACGTCCACGGGCCCTTTTTCAATCTGGTGCTTGATTGCCCGGAACAGTTTGTACAAGGGCTCGCCAGCAGAGTCCTACAAC
>JBBPBX010016381.1:23177-48221 GCA_038048925.1 Garcialebias charrua
ACACACACACACACACACACACATACACAGGAGGACACACAGCATTTTTAAAGCTGCTGCCAGTAACCTGCTTGTTGCGATCAACAGCTCCAACGTAAAAACACTCACCTTCTGCAGGAACGCCAACGGGAAATCAAGCAATCCATAAATAAAGCAGCTTTGAGTGTGAAACCTTACCGTGATTTAATTTAGTAGCTTTAGTAATCAAGTGCATTTACTGTGGAATTCTATTTTAAACAACTCGTGTTAAAGACGAGAGTTTGTGTCACAAATTTAGTTTGTTTTACTTTATTAAACTTTCTTTCAGCTGCTTCTTCTTCAGAGGTCACCAGAGTGATTGTTTTTACACCGGACGTCCTTCCTGACACAAACACAGACCACCGAGCTACCACAGCCCTCTGTGTGGAGCAGAGAGCTGACATCTACACCTAGATAGAGGTGCTCCTCTAGGCTCCACCTAGAGGAGCAGATGGTGGGGGTTAAAGGCCTTGCTCAAGGGCCCAGAGTGGAGCAAATTAGGGTGGAGGCAGGTGCGGGTGCTTCACCTCGCCCACCCATATTTTGATGTTGTTGGTCTGGGGAGTTGAACCGGCGACCTTCCAATCACAGGCCCACCTTCTCTAACCTCTGTGCCACCACTCCCCGTTTTACTTTATTAAACCAACAAAACAAAATCCAAGTACTCTAATCTGAATAAAGTCCAACATAAGACAAAAAGCAGAAATAATACTTTAGCAACTTCCACCATCAAAAGTTTATCAATTAGACAAAAATCACTACACGTTACAAAATATTTATATACAGTGTAGATTAATCTAATTTTTCCATCAGGCAACAGCCAAGACATCCTCTTCAATTTATAATTTGTACGTATATAGCCAGTGAGCCGTGCAGCCGCCTTTTGTGCAGCCAATTATTGACCATCACAGCCTGTTTGTATGTGCACAGCTCACAAAACTGGCTTTAGGCCATACACATAATTTTTAGGCCTGTCACAATAACAAATATTGCTGGGCAATTAATTGTCTCAGAAATTATTGCAATAAACGATAATATTGTTTGAAATTTGACAATAATTATCAATTATCGTCAAATTTAAGAATCAATCTTTAATTTTTGTATGTACGGTAGTACCTTTTTTGACCACTGGATGGAAGTATCAGATTGTATGAACTGAAGGATGGATAGTGAGGGAGCGAGCAGCGTTTCTCTTTCAGGAAAAAAAGGAGGGAGGCCTTTTAACGTGACTTGGGCTGTCTCTCCTTCCTTTTCTCAGTTCTCAAAATGGCGGATGCTTTGTGTGGTTTGAGCTCATTAGCATAGCATTTTTCACACAAAGCTTTTAATAAAATTTATTTTTTTTAATCAGTAAACAAGTTCTCAGCTTCTTTTGCAAAGAAAAACAACTTTTTACACGAAAGCACGAGTTTCAACTGTGAATTTTGGAGCTTCGACAAGACAGAGGTTTTCCCCCCGAGGTCGGCCTGTTAGCTTAGCTCGTAGCTTAGCTTCTCAGCTTAGCTGCTTTTAATAATAATAATAATAATAATCCATCCATCCATCCATCCATCCATCTTCTTCCGCTTATCCGGGGTCGGGTCGCGGGGGTAGCAGCCTAAGTAGGGAGGCCCAGACTTCCCTCTCCCCAGCCACTTGGAGCAGTTCCTCCGGGGGAATCCCAAGGCGTTCCCAGGCCAGCCGAGAAACATAGTCCCTCCAGCGCGTCCTGGGTCTTCCTCTGGGTCTCCTCCCGGTGGGACGTGCCCGGAACACCTCACCAGGGAGGCGTCCAGGAGGCATCCTAACCAGATGCCCGAGCCACCTCAACTGGCTCCTCTCGATGTGGAGAAGCAGCGGCTCTACTCCGAGTCCCTCCCGGATGACTGAGCTTCTCACCCTATCTCTAAGGGAGAGTCCAGCCACCCTGCGGAGAAAACTCATTTCAGCCGCTTGTATCCGAGATCTTGTTCTTTCGGTCATAACCCAAAGCTCATGACCATAGATGAGGGTGGGAACGTAGATCGATCGGTAAATTGAGAGCTTTGCCTTTTGACTCAGCTCTCTCTTCACCACGACAGACCGGTACAGCGCCCGCTTCACTGCGGACGCTGCACCTATCCGCCTATCGATCTCACGCTCCAGTTTTCCCTCATTCGTGAACAAGATCCCGAGATACTTAAACTCCTCCACTTGGGGCAGGACCTCCTCCCCGACCCGGAGAGGGCATGCTACCCTTTTCCGGCTCAAGACCATGGCCTCGGATTTGGAGGAACTGATCCTCATCCCGGCCGCATCACACTCGGCTGCAAACCGCTCCAGTGAAAGTTGTAAATCACGAACTGATGAAGCCAGTAGGACCACATCATCTGCAAAAAACAGAGAAGCGATTCTAAGGTCACCAAAACGGATCCTCTCAACACCTTGGCTGCGCCTAGAAATTCTGTCCATAAAAGTTATGAACAGAATCGGTGACAAAGGGCAACCTTGGCGGAGTCCAACTCTCACCGGAAACGAGCCTGACTTACTGCCGGCAATGCGGACCAAGCTCTGACACCGGTCGTACAGGGACCTAACAGCCCTTATCAAAGGGCCTGGTACCCCATACTCCCGGAGTACCCCCCACAGAACCCCCCGAGGGACGCGGTCGAATGCCTTCTCCAAGTCCACAAAACACATGTAAACTGGTTGGGCAAACTCCCACGCACCCTCCAGGACCCTGCTGAGGGTGTAGAGCTGGTCCAGTGTTCCACGACCAGGACGAAAACCACACTGCTCCTCCTGAATCCGAGGTTCGACTATCCGACGGACCCTCCTCTCCAGAACCCCTGAATAGACCTTACCAGGGAGGCTTAAGAGTGTGATCCCCCTATAGTTGGAACACACCCTACGGTCCCCCTTTTTAAATAGGGGAACCACCACCCCAGTCTGCCAATCCAAGGGAACTGCCCCCGATGTCCACGCGATATTGCAGAGTCGCGTAAGCCAACACAACCCTACAACATCCAGAGCCCTAAGGAACTCCGGGCGAATCTCATCCACCCCCGGAGCCTTGCCACCGCGGAGCTTTTTAACCACCTCGGCGACCTCAGCACCAGAGATCGGAGAACCCGACCCAAAGTCCCCAGGCTCTGCTTCCTCAGTGGAAGACGTGCCAGTAGGATTGAGGAGGTCTTCGAAGTATTCCGCCCACCGACTCACAACATCCCGAGTTGAGGTCAGCAGCACGCCACCTCCACCATAAATGGTGTTGGTCTCGTACCTCTTTCCCCCCCTGAGACGCCGGATGGTGGACCAGAATCGCCTCGAAGCCGTACGGAAGTCATTCTCCATGGCCTCTCCGAACTCCTCCCACGCCCGAGTTTTTGCCTCAGCAACCACCCGAGCCGCATGCCGCTTGGACTGCCGGTACCTATCAGCTGCTTCCGGGGTCCCACAAGCCAAAAAGGCCCAATAGGACTCCTTCTTCAGCCTGACAGCATCCCTCACTGCCGGTGTCCACCACCGGGTTCGAGGGTTGCCACCTCGACAGGCACCAACAACCTTGCGGCCACAGCTCCGATAAGCTGCCTCGACAATAGAGGCGCGGAACACGGCCCACTCGGACTCCATGTCCCCCGCCTCCCTCGGAACGTGTTCAAAGCTCTCCCGGAGGTGGGAGTTAAAGCTCCGTCTTACGGGAGACTCTGCCAGACGTTCCCAGCAGACCCTCACGATACGTTTGGGTCTGCCAGGTCTGACCGGCATCCTCCCCCACCATCGGAGCCAACTCACCACCAGGTAGTGGTCAGTAGACAGCTCCGCCCCTCTCCTCACCCGAGTGTCCAAGACATGCGGCCGCAGATCAGATGAGACGACAACAAAGTCGATCATCGAACTGCGACCTAGGGTGTCCTGGTGCCAAGAGCACATATGGACACCCTTATGCTTAAACATGGTGTTCGTTATGGACAATCCATGACGAGCACAGAAGTCCAATAACAGAACACCACTCTGGTTCAGATCAGGGGGGCCGTTCCTCCCAACCACACCCCTCCAGGTCTCACTGTCATTGCCCACGTGAGCGTTGAAGTCCCCCAGTAGAACAAGGGAGTCCCCAGGAGGCGCACTCTCCAATACCCCCTCCAAGGACTCCAAAAAGGGTGGGTAGTCTGAGCTGCCGTTTGGTGCATAGGCACAAACAACAGTCAGAGCCCGTCCCCCCACACGTAGGCGAAGGGAGGCTACCCTCTCGTTCACCGGGGTGAACCCCAACGTACAGGCACCAAGATGGGGGGCAACCAGTATGCCCACTCCTGCTCGGCGCCTCTCACCAGGGGCAACTCCAGAGTGGAAGAGTGTCCAACCCCTCTCAAGGAAACTGGTTCCAGAGCCAGAGCCATGCGTTGAGGTGAGTCCGACTATTTCTAGTCGGAACCTCTCAACCTCACACACTAGCTCAGGCTCCTTCCCCACCAGAGAGGTGACATTCCATGTCCCAATGGCCAGCTTCTGTAGCCGAGGATCAGACCGCCAGGGTCCCCGCCCTCGGCCGCCACCCATCTCACATTGCACCCGACCCCTTTGGCCCCTCCCACAGGTGGTGAGCCCATGGGAAGGGGGACCCACGTCTCCTCTTCGGGCTGTGCCCGGCCGGGCTCCATGGGTAAAAGCCCGGCCACCAGGCGCTCGCCAGCGTGCCCCACCTCCGGGCCTGGCTCCAGAGTGGGGCCCCGGTGACCCGCGTCCGGGCGAGGGAAAACTTAGTCCATTAATTGTACTCATCATAGGGGTTTTTGGGCTGCACTTTGTCTGATCCCTCACCTAGGACCTGTCTGCCTTGGGTGACCCTTCTAGGGGCATGAAGCCCCTGACAGCATAGCTCCTAGGATCATTGGGACACTCAAACCCCTCCACCACGGTAAGGTGGCAGCCCAGCCCAGAGAGGGCTATTATTATAATAATAATAATAATAATGTCATATTTTTGTCATCTATGCATGTTTCCACACAAGACGAAATTTGACTCTGCATTTAACCCAATCACCACCAGGTGTCAGCGGGCAGCTATAGAAAGCGCGCCGGGGAGCAGTAGTGATTAGATGTGCTGCTCAAACACACCACAAAACTATGCCGTGACTGGGGTTCGAACCAGGGTCCTCCGGATCCCAAGTCCAGTTCCCTTGCCACTACACCATCTTGGCCACATCAAAAACACGATTTAGGACAGTTAAAATTTATTTTAAAGAGAAAAGATAAAGGGAGGCGTCAGTGAAGAACACCAGAGTTGAGCCTTTTGTCATCCAGTGTCTTCAGTAGAAAGAGAGAGACATGAAGAAACGATAAAGTCAATAAATGAAAACGAGGTTGATCATTTTCATTTATGAAGCGATTAATTGATTTATTGTTTATTGTGACAGGCCTAATCATTTCATCAGTGGTGGGCCTCCGACCGCTAGAGAGCGCTATTGCGCTATTCCGCTTATAGCGTAGCTAAATAATCTGTTAGCTTTACAGCGGATTAACTAACTTTTATAATTCATACGCGGTTTTGTGCTATTTTTATTTACAATGCAGTACCGCTAATAACTAATTATCTATCAGTAAAAACGAAATAACGTATTTACGAGCTCGGACGACAGCACCGGATGTGGTCCGTCACTAAAAAGCGTCCCCCTCAGTCTCTTGGTGTGTGCTCTCTCTACAGCAGTTAGCAGCCAGTGTGTTACTCTGCAGCCTTATTGCTTGTTTTCGAAGAGTCAGACGAAGAGTTTTTAACATGGAGGGTGAACTTATGGATGTTTCTCAGCGGCCTACGCGACGCGTCTGGATTTTAAAAAGTATTTCGTATTTGCCCTCTTCAAAATGGCGGCCGCGACGGCCACAGAAGATAAGGACTTTCCATGAAAACACGGTAAAAACAATTATTTCTTTGCTGAGAAAAATATACTTCTTAGCTGACTTTATAGCACAAGGTTTTTCTGAGCTTAACCGGTTCAAATGGTCAAATCTGCTGGTTTAAAAAATAATATTTCGCCATTTGCGGCCGCCATTTTGAAGAGGGCAAATGCGAAATATTTTTTTAAATCCAACAGATTTGACCATTTTAACCGGTTAAGCTCAGAAAAACCTTGTGCTATAAAGTCACTGCTTTGTTTTGTTTTGTTTTTTTGAATGTCCAGAGGACCAGACTTAGCTTTTTTAGATCATTCTCATTTCCTGGCCGAATAGAATATATGTACGTAAAGTATTAAATAAATCCTTTGATTTTTGTAATTTCATCCTTTTAGGATCATTTTATTTACTTTTCATTAAATCTGTTGACTGCCTATAGAAATTTTGATAACAGTTTAGTCCTGTGTATAAAGTAATGCTAATTTTTGTTTTGTTTATGACCTTGTTTAGGTCAGGGTTTTTTTCAACCCCTGTTCCCACCCAGGATGGCATTGGCAAGCTACCGGACCACCACAGCTGTGCGGTAGGACTTAAATTGCACCAAACTATTTGTTTTTTTCTGGACCTATTACCCTGGATCATGAACTACAAACTACCAGATTATTGATGGACCTTTAATCATCCGGGATTCAAGAACTGATTTAAAATAGAAAAAAAAAAGAACTCTTGGGTGTAATCAGGGTCTGTTTTGTTGTGTGTATTTTTTGTCTATTGGTTATACTCAAAGAAAATGATTATTATTACAAACAATATTATTATAAATACCTTCCTGTCTATTGGTTATACTCAAAGAAAATACTCTGATGCATGCTCAATAATCCAGGTAGAAAAATCTAAAAAAGCTAAGTCCGATCCTCTGGACATTCAAAAAATAAAACAAAACAAAGCAAAAAAAATGTAGAAACGTTTCGTCTTTCGTCCGAAAGACTTCCTCAGTCTGAGTTGCTGTGTTCAGCTCAGTCTTATAAATAGCACCCTCCCACAGTGGATCAACCAGTTGGCTGATGACAGCCTGAAACCAGCTGCTCACATGATCAAGGAGGGCCATCAGCCTAACAATGGATCATTAGCACCCTGATGGTTGTTTGCTATTCACAGAGGGCTGAGTGATACTAGCAATAACAGCATTGTAAGAGGGAGACAGTTGAACCCGGAGGCCTCCACCCCTGTTTAATGATGGACGGTTTCTTTTCACAAAGACTGAACCCTCCCACCACTGTGGGAGGGTGCTATTTATAAGACTGAGCTGAACATAGCAACTCAGACTGAGGAAGTCTTTCGGACGAAAGACGAAACGTTTCTACATTTTTTTTGCTTTGTTTTGTTTTATTTTTTGAATGTCCAGAGGATCGGACTTAGCTTTTTTAGACTCAAAGAAAATGATTATTATTACAAACAATTATTATAAATACCTTCCTGTCTATTGGTTATACTCAAAGAAAATGATTATTATTACAAACAATATTATTATAAATACCTTCCTAAGTCTATAGTACAATACAAACAACTTAAAACTTGCTTCTTGTCTGATGGTGTTTTATTTTAAAATTAGCGGTTTAGAATTAGCTTCCCCTAATTTTTATAAGACATTAGTGCTTTTGAAATTGTGGACCTAAATAAATTAATTAGTGCTTTAGAAATAGTGGAACTAATTTTTGGGTTAGCGCTGCCCAGCACTGCATTTCATTGTCGATTTTGAGAAAAATTGTCTTGGAAATTTTCTGAACCTGCTCCAAGTTTGAGTGAAAAGACAAAGGCCTGACTCTGTAACTTATGAATGGTAATTAAGAACCTCTGCAAACGTTGTCAGACATTTTGTAGACTCTTGTAAGTGGAGTTTGCAATTTGTTGCCAATAGTCACAACTCAGTGAAATACTGGCCTGAACCTTTAAAAATGATCAATCGTCATCAGAATTGATGATTGATATTTCCTATAAAAATAACAGCTGTTCACCTTAGAAGAGCTTAGATGCAACTGTGCATCTTAAATACCGGTATATTTATTTACTTCCATGTGCATGAGTGGCTAATGAATCTGCATCTTCAGTTATTTTGCACATTTTAAGTTGCAAAAGCCAAAAACATGTTACCTTCAAAAACTGGTAAAGGCAGATTGACATCCAGTTACACAGCATTCTTTCCACCACAGTCTCCGACCTAAAAAACAACAACAACACTTCAGATTAGACAAGCAACATTTAGTCTAGAAATATAATAACTGATAATCATTTCAGAAGTACAGTAAAAACTCAAGAGACGTTAAATATTTCCACATCATACATACCAACTAAATATAAACGATCCATACATCTATAAAACTGATATGATACTTTTTATATCTACACTACTGCTGATATATATATTCTTTTTACTAGCCTTATTGCATATGCCACTTTACCTCTATACCAATATCAACTACCTCATACATATACTGTGTACATAAACTTCATATGCTGCTTCATCACTTTATTACAAATGACAATGTCAGAACCTTCATTTTATTTTATAGATATACTTTTTATACGTTTATACTCCTATGCAAAAACTCAGAACAGTATTACACTTTTATTATTTTCATTTTCATTTTTATTATTTTCACATATATAATTAATTTGTTTTTAGGTTATGAAATGAATAAAGAATTATTATTATTATTATTATTATTATTATTTTATGCTTATGTATATTAAATGTTTAGTGTTGGTGCAACTTTTCATACTTTTGTACTTTTATACTACTATGCAAAAACTCAGGACAGTATTACACTTTTATCATTTCATGTTATGCTTAAGTTTATTAAATGTTTTAGTGTTTAAATGGTTACCGTTGCACCAAGGGACAGAGAGAAACGCAATTTCAATCCTGTGTATGTCCTGTGCATATTGCAGTTTTGACAATAAAGTTGACTTTGACTTTTTGACTTGATAATGTCTCTGTACTTGTTCTTACAACAAAATGACTGTGGCCACAAGTCTATTTAAAATAAAAGAATGGGAATAACATTTTTCAGAACACGTTTTAAAAACGCTGTAACAAATCAATGTTTTCTGCACAGTTCAATATGTTTTCATCCAAGTCTGTCCTTCAGTGGTCACTTGATGGACAAGTGACACTTATTGTTAACTCCTAATATTATAATTGGATGTCTTGCATGTAATGATGTGTGTGTGGTGTGGTGTTTGTGTTTGCACAAAGGCCTGATCAACATAATGAACTTGTCCACTGGGGGACAGTTAGTTGTGTGAGCTTGTATTACAGCCAGCCACAGCGTGTGTAAGATGGTTCAGACCACACAGGCCAGTCCCCGGAGCGACGAGCGAGTGCACTGTTCAAATGAACGGGTTCAGCAGAGAGGGGGAGGCAGCGGTCACTGAGAGGTTTGACAGTGACATGATCATTACTGAAAATAAGCAACAACAAAACACACTCATGCTGACAGTGATAGGTTTTATAGATTTCTTTGTTTAGGGTATTTTTCATTCAAGTAAAGTAGAGCTTTGTTGTTAATATACGAGGTCATGTTGGGTGTTGAGTGGTCAAAGTTACACTCAAAACAGAGAACATTTAAAACATTTTGATAAGATTAAACAAGTACTTGGTTTAAAAAAGTATCAGTTACTAAAGTAGTGCTTAGTTTTACTTTAAGGTAAAGCAAAGTTGTTTAATTTACATTATTATCTGCACTCCGATGCATTCGGGGTCACAAAATTAAGATTTGTTCATATGTCTGAAGCAGAGTCGGTAGAAGTGATCGTCATCCATTTCAGAAGGTTTATTTCACATGTACACATGTAAGGTACAAAACCACTTCAGCACTGGTCCACTCCGGAGCCACGTCATGTGTCGTGTAATTGGTAAAAGTGGCAATTAATGACAAAATCAACTTGCCATAGCCTGCCACCTTCGTCCAGCTCGCCCGGAGCAACTGTCACATCCGCTTCATTTCGCTGCACCGCCCCGGAGAAATGAAGCTGATTTGACTGTCAAAGTGCATTTATTAAAGAAAAGTTAGACGGAGACACACCTTTACTATAATGTCAAGCAAATAATTGTTTTAGATGGTTAACTTGTTAAATTTATAAGAAATGCGCAGCTTTCCTCCTTCCTGATTTCCTCCATCAGTCCCAGAGCACCGAGGCAGCGAATACTTTTGAAAATGCAGCAGATTTGACTGTCAAAGTGCATTTATTAAAGAAAAGTTAGACTGAGACACACCTTTATTATAATGTCAAGCAAGTAATTGTTTTTAGGTGTTTATTTTGTTAAATTTTGAAGAAATGCGCAGCAGCTCGTCCCTCTGCGCATTCCTACTTCCACGTATCAGCTTTTTTGAAATGCAGCTGATTTGACCGTTAAAGGAAAAGTTCAACTGAGACACACCTTTACTATAATTTTGAGCAAACAAACAATTGTTTTTAAGTGTTTATCTTGTTAAATTCTTGTTAAAATCCCGTCAGTGGTGATGCATAATAGATGCAACGCATATGGTTAAGTAGCCTGGCCCTCGCCTTCCTACGCAGCTCAGCTCAATTCTAGTTTCCCTTCACTGCTCCGTCTGGGACTTCTCCCATAGAGAAGGATTTCGCCGGCAGATTTTTGACTGGACCAATCGGAGAACAGAAGGCGGAGTTTTGAACGACGCCGATTTCATGCGCAGTTTGCCCTGCTCAAAATGGCTGCCTGCACGAAGGAATTTACAAGAAAACAAGGTAAAAAACTATTATTTCTTTGCTGAGAAAAAATATATTTCTTAGCTGACGTTATAGCAGAAGGGTTCCTGAGCTTAACCGTTCCTAAATCAATTCACGAAATGGTCAAATCTGCTGGATTTAAATTGTTTCGGTTTGACTTTTTCCAGACAGCCTCGGGGGCGCTACGAAAATAAATTATAAAAAATCGAATTTTATCTCAAATGTTTCATCCAGGCCAACAGTCAGTAAATTAAAGCCATGTAATTACACACTGGTAGCAGAAAAAATATCCACAGAGTGGTTTCTGAGCTGTTTATCTGAATAGTTAGCCTGGCCCTCACCAGGCTAACTGGACTGGACAGGCTAATGTCTGTCCGCGCAACATACGTCACAGCCAAACGTTAACGATTGGGTAACCTCAGCAGAGGCCACGCCTCCAGCAAGAATCGGTTCTCTATAGAGAAAGTCCAGACCCTAGTACGAAGCGAAGTGAAGGACAAGGGTATGGTTTTAACCAGGCTAATGGTGAAGCAATGTATTTATGGATTTTTCCACTTTATTAGACATACAGTATTTGGACTGATGCGACTTATAGTGCGGTGCGACGTGGCGGAAAATACGGTACTTCAAAAGCTGGCCACTTCCCCGGGGCTGTCATCACCGCTGAGAGGGAATTCCCTTTTCTAACCACACGACCAGCGTTTCAACAAGTGATACTCCATCCTTAAAATATCAAAACACTGGTGTGTTTGGTGTTCGTGCCAGCGTGTAACTAAAAATCCTTCCTACTGGAAACAGAAACCGCAAACAAAATGGTTCGCCTTCTCTTAACACATGACATTTTATGATAATATAAAAACTTTTGTAGAAATAATCACACATTTCAGTAAGATAATAAATAGTCTATAATTCACTCTTGCCTGCCACCAGTTGTTCTGAACACCAAATGAAAGAAATGTGTTGTCATTGCATGTTCCCATACAATGATGACACTTGCACTCTGCATTTCACCCATCCAACGTGAAAGACAACCTTGTGGAGGGAATAGATGTCTTGCTCAAGGACACCATGGCATATGGGCATGAAGGGGAGTTGGACCTGTGACTTTCTGTCCCTACCTCTCTACACCACAGCCACCCCATGGATGTGTGAGGTCTGTTTAGAAAATGTTGCAGTCAGCCATTACGATCAACTCTCAGCAGAAGATGTCGTGTAGCACTGGATGGAGTTTAATGAAACTATCAGGAAGAAACCACTGGAGGTACGACTTTACCTCAGTAATGTTTAGCACCAAGCTGTCTTAAGATGGCCGCCACAGCTGATCAATCTCAGCCAACACAAAAAGACCACAACTCAGCCTGTTTGACAGACATGAAGGTAACAGCTGAGCATGATCCAACACATTCTCTGAGCACCACACGTTCTGCAACATCTTTGATTAAAACTTAGCCACAAACTATTTGCATCAACACTGCATATCTGTTAGCAAAATATCTCAAACTACTGAACAGATTTTTGTCAAACTCTCAAAATTTCATCATTGGATGGACGTTGATAACACATCAACTTTTGATGTCAGTTCAATCTAACATGGCCCCCACAGTTAATAACTTTCAGAAACACAAAAATGTCTACACTTCTGCCAGTTTTCAGATACTGAGCTACATTTTGTGTAAGTACCGAGTTAACCTCATCACATTCCTTATAACAATAATAGACCTTCAATTAAATTTGTAACTAGAAGGTTAAAGGACAACACTCACCGTGACAGTAACAATTCACCATATTGGACAATTACTGTAGTAGAATATGATGTCTATTTTCATTTTTGCATTTGGGCCAGGCGAGTATAAAAAAACAACAACAACAAAAACAACGTAGTCCCGGAAACATCCGGAAACCTGGCCGAAGATTGCCGAAGTCCGGAGTGACATCAATACAGGCTCCACTCAGAAGGCAGGAGTGAGTTTGCGATGGAGGCTTATGAGAGTGAGAGCCACGGATCCGCGCTCAGAATATAATAATAATAATATATAATAATATATACCCATGGGGCGGCCGTGGCGTAGTGGTAATGGCAGTCGTCCCTCGATCGGAAGATTGGCGGTTCGAATCCCGGTTCCCCACACCATGTGTTGTTGTGTCCTTGGGCAAGACACTTAACCCCGAGTTGCTCCCGGTAGGACTGGAAAGCACCTTGCATGGTAGTCTGCCACTACTGGTGTATGAATGTGTGTAGCGCTTTGAGATTTTCACTAATGAAAAGCGCGTTATAAATTGAATTCATTATTATTATTATTATTATTATTGTTATTATTATCATTTTATTTAAAAGCGCCTTTCTGGACAGGACACCCAAGGACACTTAACAAACTAACACAGTGTAATACAGAGCAAACATTATCAGCGACAAATTGAAATATAAAATACATAAAGGATATAAAATGAATAAAAATACATTTAGTAAAGTTAGTGATAAGCTAGTCTAAAGAGATGGGTTTTCAGGGCAGTCTTGAACAGAGAAAGGGAGGTGGTGTTTCGAAGGTCTGGCGGTAGGGCGTTCCAGAGGTGAGGGGCAGAGCAGGTGAAGGCCCTGCTCCCCATGGTGGAGAGGCGGGCAGAGGGTACATGGAGATGTAGTGAAGAGGAGGATCTGAGAGAGCGTGATGGGATGGAGATTTGTAGGAGGTCAGATAGATAAGGAGGGGCAAGGTTGTGGATAGCTTTGAACGTGAGGAGTAGAATTTTGAAGATGATGCGTGATTTAACCGGGAGCCAGTGGAGCTGCTGCAGGACAGGAGTGATGTGGTTATAGTAGGAGGTTTGAGTGATGACACGGGCAGCTGAGTTCTGGACCATCTGTAACTTGTGGAGAGATTTGTTGGGGAGGCCGTAGAGAAGGGAGTTGCAGTAGTCAATACGGGAAGTCACAAGACTGTGCACCAGGATGGCTGTGGAGCGGGGTGTGAGAGAAGGACGGAGACGGTTAATATTACGGAGGTGGAAATAAGCAGACCGAGTAATATTGTTGATGTGTGAAGTGAAGGAAAGAGTGGTGTCGAGGATGACACCGAGGCTCTTGACCTGAGGGGAGGGGGATAGCAGAGAGTTGTTAAGGGGGACGAGAAGATGTTCTGATTTTGAAATAGAGTTTTTGGTACCGACGAGAATGACTTCTGTTTTGTTGCTGTTTAGTTGAAGGAAATTGTTAGAAAACCAGTGATTTAGCTCGTTGAGACAGTCGGTGAGGATGGAGGGAGGGTGGGTGGAGTTAGGTTTTGATGACAAGTAGAGCTGCGTGTCATCAGCATAGCAGTGGAAATGGACGCCGTGTTTGCGGAAGATGTGGCCTAGAGGAAGGAGGTAAATGATGAAGAGGAGGGGTCCGAGGACAGAGCCTTGGGGGACACCCGTGGAGACAGGGGAAGACTGGGAACGGAAGGATTTAAGCTGAATGAATTGGGTGCGGTCAGAGAGATAGGAGGTGAACCAGTCTAACGGGGTACCTGAGATGCCAATGGAGGTTAGTCTGTTGAGGAGGATAGAATGACAGATGGTGTCGAAGGCAGAACTTAGATCAAGAAGAATGAGGATGGACAGAAGACCAGAGTCAGCAGCAAGAAGAAGGTCGTTAGAACGTTTAAACTGGGTAGACAAATATAGAAAAAGACAAAAGAAGAGGGACCAGCACACAGGGATGAGGGCAAAGACAAACTGAAAACGAATGAAGCCGAGGTCTCTCCTCCGTTGTCTGACACTAAATCCCCGACACTGTCATCCACAAAGACTCTCGGCCTTTCCTGTTCAAAAGAAGTTATTTTAACATTACAGTAGTCCCTAGTTACTTCGCAGTTAGACTTTCGCGGGCTTGCACTTTAGCAGTTTTTCAACGATTTCCAACTTTAATATTACTCATGTGATAGGATAAGTTAAAAAAAAAAAAACTTCAGACAGGCACCACCATTTTGTAGTTTTCTTTCAGTAAGCCTATACTGCAAGGCCAGTCAAAAGAACTACACTACCCAGAAGTCAACAGTGCTTCCAGCCAATGGAGGGAAAGTTTTGCAACGCAAATCTACGCTATCTATGACGCTCACAGGACTGGCAGGAAAGTCTCAAATAATCCTGAAGCTTCATGAGGCTCAATCATCCACGTGCACGTCAACCTGTATGGGGCGGTGGGCTTTACCGCTTCAGGATAGGTCTGCAGAACCGGAACTGAGCCGGACCAGAACCAAGCAGAGCCGGTGAGTAAAATTTTGCAGTACTGTACAGTACATATGCATATTAAAATGACGTAGGTTTAAGAGTTTAGAACATTGCAAGAGTGTGGGAAGAGTTTATACAGCCTTCAAATATATAAAATATTTAAATTAATATAGTGTTTCTACTTCATAGTTTTTCACTTATTGCGGGGTGTTTGGAATGTAACCCCGTGATAAATGAGGGACTACTGTATCACCTAAACTGCCTCCTTTGATGGCACTGAGAATTTTTTTTAAACCATGTAACTAATTTCTTGGAGAAATGCACACATAAAATTGTCAACATTCATTTTCCACATTCCAAAATATTTCACAATTAAATGAGCACAATTCATCTGCAATAATCACATTTTTAATAAGTCTCAGAAAAAAAGAAAAGAAAAGAAGCTGAAGCCTGAGAGAACAGATCATCCTACATCCACTGACTGTCATAAAGCAAACCTTTACAATCAGCTGTCGAAAAGAAGAGTCCAGGTCAGAGGTCAGAGGGGAGGGGGTTTCTTCATGCTACACTGCTATGCATATTTTGGACAGAAATATAAAAAACAATTTTTAGAACACAGTTCTTATTGTTGGGGGGTGGGGGAGCCAGAGAAGGAGGGTCTGTGATCAGAAGGTCCCAGGTTCAACTCCCCGGACCGACAACATAAATTTCCTGTAGGATCAATAAAGTTCTATCTTATCTTAAAATGTGAGTGGAAAAGGTGAAACACCCACACCTGCCTTCACCCTTACTTTCCCCACTCTGGGCCCGTGAGCAAGACCCCTAACACCCACCAGCCACTCCCCTGGGCATCCTGGCAGCTCTCAGCTCCACACAGAGGGATGTGGTAGCTCAGTGGCCTGTGGTTGCATCAGGAAGGACATTTGGCGTAAAAACGATAGATGAGTCTTTGTGTTGGCGACCCCTGAAGAAGAGAGCAGCCAAAAGTAGGAAAAAAAAAAGAACACAAGTGATATTTTATCACAGCATATGTAATCTTTGGAGATTATATTTTTCATCCAGATGCTGAATATTTCAGGATGTTGAAGTTGGACAGGGACTGGGTGGAGAAACTTGACTCAAAGCCTGTGAACACAAGAGAATGAAGAATCAAGTGTTTTTCAGCTGCAGTGGATCATTGTCAGACTGATCACAGAGTGGTTCAGGACTGTGTGCATTTCATTCACATTGTTAGAAGCGTCCTTGTTTCTGTCTACACTCAAACAGATGCTGCCAAATTCATTTGTTTTAGATTGTTAAAGAAATAAAAACCCACAAAGGTCCCTGAAGTACCGGTAACTTGAATTAACAAATGTAGTAAAAAGACAAAAAATCAATGAATGATTATCAGACTTTGCTTATGAAATTAGGTTTAACAGAATCATAAAATAAACAAACTGAAATGTATGAAACTACCGTTGACAAACAGGATGGTAACCCTAGAAAAGACTGAAACTAATTTGACCATAGGGACATTATGTCCTGTAATAACATCACAGATGTCTCCTGTCCTGTAATCAGTTTGCCTATTTAAAGGGTAAAAGTAGTCACTGTGCAGTTTGGTATCATGGTGTGCACCACCCTGAAGATGGACCACAGGAAGCTTAGGACGGAGTTGTCTCATGAGTTTAGAAAGGAAATTACTGCAGACGGTAAAGGCTATCTCCAAGCATCTTGATGTCCCTGTGACTACAGCTGCACACATTATTCAGAGCTTTAAGATCCGGTGGATTTAAACATGTGGAAATAGCTGTAACATGCAGGCTGGAGAAAAAACTCTTCAGACCTGAGACAGCTGGCTGTCTGATCACGAGGAGTGCACCAAAATATCTGTGGACAGGTGCAGAAGTCTCAGAGAGTTAGAGAAATAATTTGACTGCAATGGCTGTCTATAAAAGTTGTGCAACAAAATGTTAAGTTAAGAGTATCATCCGTTTAGTTAAAGCCATTATTTTAATTTCATATTCCTACAGAACCTAAAATCAAAGGCAATGACTGATTTTCATTAGTTGTTTTTAGTCGTTTCATTTTATGACTTATCAGTTTCAAGTAATTTTTGTGAATTTTCTGAATTTTCCTTTTCTTGAAATGCATTTCTGCTCTGTAATTGTTGTTACTTTTGTCACTGAAGGATGCCTCTGTGACAGCGTAGGGCAGAAGAGACTCATTCATTCATTCAACCATTATTTATACAGGCTAGCCTCGTTGAGCCACGGGGACTCATTTACAAGAGGGACCTGTCTCACTCACACCCAGGGTCAATTTAGAGTTACCAATCAGCCTAACATGCATGTTTTTGGACTGTGGGAGGAAACCGGAGCACCCGGAGAAAACCCACGCATGCACGGAGAGAACATGCAAACTCCACCCAGAAAGGCCCCCGGGCCGGGATTTGAGCCGGGGACCTGCTCGCTGAGAGGCAGCAGCTCTACCAGTTGTGCCACCGTGCTGCCCAAACTGGTAGACTGGTAGTGGGGAGAGGAAAGTAAGACATGCGGTGGACTCGCTACTGACACGCTCATACTCAACAGAAATTTAGTTGTGGTTGTTCTAATGAAATATAAGATGTTTGGTTAAACTCTAAACATTATTACGGGGCAGCTGTGGCTGAGTGGTTAGAGCAGTCGTCCTCCAATGCAAGTGTTGGGTGTTCAAATCAACCAGCAGTCACATGTCAAAGTGTCTCAGGGCAAGACACTGAACCCCTCAATGCCTCCAATGTGTTTCCCATTGGTGTATGAATGTGATCTAAAAGCACTGATTAGTCTCTTTAGAATGATTTGTTCAATTAGCTTTGTAGAGATCTAGTAGAGTGATGTATGAATGGATAAATGAGGCACAGATTGTTGTAAAGAGCTTTGAGTATCTCAATAAGATAGAAAGGTGCTATATAAGCACAGTCCATTTATAATTTACCATTATTACAGTAACTGCTGAGATGCCATTACAGAATATAATGTTTTGTCATATCTTGTACTCTACACCTCCAGATGCAGGAAGAGGGCCACCTGCATCATGAAGGATCACACTCAACCAGTTCAAGTCAATTCAGTTTATTTATACAGCACCAGTTGACAACAAAGTTGTCTCAGGGCACTGAACCGGAACATTCACATACATAGAAAAGCCAATTAATAAAGTTCTCTATCTAAGGAAGAAGCAGACTCGTTGAATCATCACTTCATTGCAGTCTCTCATCCTGAGCAAGCACAATGACAACAGTGGAAAGAAAAAACTCCCTTTAACAGGAAGAAACCTCCAGAAGAACCAAGCTCAGGATGAGCAGCCATCTGCTTCAAATGGCCAGATAAAAACCAGATAAAACATTATAGATTACAGATATTTTATCAGATAAAAACCCATTGAGATCAAGATCTCATCTGCGAGGATCTTCTTTTTACGGCTTTTCCCTCTTCAGGGGTCGCCACAGTAGCTGTGTTTCCATCCATTTTCATTTCGTATTTTGAGCTACCTCGCAAATATGTAAATACAAATTAATGCAGATCAGAAGTGTTTCCATCTACTGGCTTGAAGCGCTTCTACCAAGCCGCGCACAGCGTCATTACGTCAGACGTCAGCGTCATTACGTCAGACGTCAGCACTGCGCATGTCTACAGTAAACAGGAAGTAGCGGTTGAAAACAGAACCCGGCCACACATCTCGTCAAAATCGAGAGAATATTTCAGGTACGTGTTGCTATCGGGCGAGTTGTATTTATTCTGTCATGCCAACTAGTTTTAGCGATGTTACATGTTGTCCGGAGCGGAAACAGCTGAACGTCACGTGACGTGAATTTTCGCTACGTCAGAAATGAGTCGGAAAATGTGTTTCCATCTGTCGTTTAGCGCAACTCAAATCCCAAAAACCACCTCAAGCGAGCGTATAAACTTTTTAGCGTAATTCAGGAAGTAACCTCGCAATTTGCCGTTTCCATTAAGCTTTTCTGCTGCGCTATTTCAAATTGCGCAGCTAGAAACCTTGATGGAAACACGGCTAGTGAGTCATCCATACCATAACATACCATAACATTTTATTTATAGAGCACTTAAAACGGCAACAAGGCCAACCAAAGTGCTGTACAAACAAACAACAGGCAACACACAGGCAACATGCAAAATGAAGTACAAAAAAACCCCTAGAATATAGGCATAAAATCATTGCAGATAATAAACATAATGACCAAACACAGATCACTGGTGTTGAAAGCAATGGAACAGTAGTGAGTCTTTAAACAGGATTTGAAAACCGAGAGGGAGGGGGCCTGTCTGAAGCAGAGGTAACTTGTTCCAGAGTCTTGGGCCTGCTACAGAGAAGGTCCTGTCACCTCTGCGCTTAAGAAGAGTTCCTGGAACTGTGAGAAGTAACTGGTCCGCTGACCTCAGAGAATGTGGTGGGACATACGGGTGTAGCAAATCAGAGAGATGGGGGTGGCACTGGCGAGACTGTTCAGCAATTTGTAGATATACAAGAGAATTTTGAACTGGGTTCGGAGATGAACCGGTAGCCAGTGCAGGGAGGCCAAGACTGGTGTAATGTGCTTTCTTTTGCCTGTACTAGTGCATTAACAGAGTACCCGAGTTTTCGACAGATCGAGTGCTTTGACTTCTATCGAGGCTTTTTTGTCCACCTCGGGTACCCGTAGTGACGTCACATTTCACATTTCACAGCGCGCGGGGTAGCTTTTAGCTTTTAGTAGACGCTACAAAATGGATTCCTGTGTGCGCACGGATGTTAATGGAGCAGGCCGTCTTGTCAAAAAGGTAAAACAGTTTATAATTTTATAAAATGCGCTACTTCGTGTTGACTTTCTTTGTAGTAGATTGTGACAGCAGAGGGCAGTGTTGCAATGCAGGTCCCATATATAACACGGCCGAAACGGCTTCATCTCTCTCGTTTCACAAACAAAAAAAACAAATATTCATCTCTCTAGAGCTACCAAAAACCTATAAACACAATCTCTAAAAGTAAACCTAAATTGCACAGCTGCAGGCGGTGGTACGGTGTGGCTGTGGCCCCATTTGTTTTTTAAGTTTCGGTTTTCATCGCCTTATACTTTCACTTTTAATATTATTAATATAACTAATAGTTTTGTTTTTCCTGTGACTTATGTGCAGTATGATAAATGATAGGAGCATAATAAATGCTCCCAATGCTTTGTTGGTCTTTTTTTTCTTTTTGTAAAGACGTTTTTAGGCATTTATATTTATTTATTTATTTTGCATCGTAAGACACTGTGACGTCATCGGCTACTCGAGCGTCGTTCGAGTTTTTTTATGTTAATGTCGAGGTTAAAAATTATGTACTCGTTCAACCCCTAGCCTGTACTGGTTAAAAATCGGGCTGCTGCGTTCTGGACCAGTTGTAATCGTGGAATGGTGGTCTGACTGATACCAAACAGGAGTGAATTGCAGTAATCTAGCCTAGATGTAATAAATGTGTAAATTACTGTCTCCAGGTTATTTTTTGGATAAAATGGGCTTCAGCTTAGACAGTCACCTCAGCAGGAAAAAACACGATTTAACAATCATGTTTACATGACTGTTGAGAGTTTCATGGAAGGATCCATCATCACTCCCAGATTTGTGACTTTTTGTTTTTCAGACAGGGCTAGAGCAGAAAGGTCGATAGAGTGGTTCGTGATTGTGTCGTTGGGGGGGAACAACATGACTTCAGATTACTTTTCATTGAAACTCAAGAAATTTAAAGCCATCCAGTCCCTGATGTTGGCCAGGCAGTCGAGCAGAGGTTGAATAGAGCATGTACCATTGTGTCTTAGGGGGAAGTAAATTTGACAGTCATCGGCATAGAAGTGGAAAGTTATGTTGTTTCTGGAAAATAGCACCAAATGGTAGCAGGTATAAGGAGAATAGGAGAGGACCTAGGATGGACACCTACGGAACACCCCATTTAAGTGCTGCCACTGCAGAACTAAAATCGATTATGGAAACACAAAAGGTTCTGTCAGTGAAGTAGGATCTGAACCAATTGAGGGCTGACCCTGTGATCCCTTACCAAAAAGTAGTATATGCAAGTATACTTAAAGTACACTAATTTTAAACTAAAAAAATAAGAGTATACTTTCAGTATACTTTTTAGGTACTTATCAAAAGTATACTTCGCCAAGTTTATTTTACACAATACTTGACTTATACTAAAAATAAACTAAAAGTCTAAGTATACTTAATCTATACTTCTGTTTAAACTTTTGGCCAAGATATTTTACACAAAGTATTTTCACACTGGTTTATTTTTAGTACTTCTGTTTTAAACGTTTTGTCAGTTTTTTGAAACAGCTCGAGCTGTTTTTTTATATTGTTGTGTATATATATATATATATATATATATATATATATATATATATATATATATATATATATATATATATATATATAGTATATTATTATTATTATTGAGCATGCATCAGGGTATTATTATTATCATCATTATTATTATTATCATTATTCAATTTTATTCTGCGTTACTCCAGGCGTGTTTGCTTTCTACCATTTTTCTGTTTGTGGTCTCATGCGTTATTGGGGGTAGAACGTGATCATGTACGTCCCAACCAATCAACGCCACTCTTGCTTGTCAGGTTGCATGTGAACTTTGTCCTAACCAATCAACGCCACTCTTGTTTATCGGGTGAAGTAGCATGTGATCATATCCAACCAATCAACGCCTCTTGCTTCGCGCGCTTCGTTCAAATGTAGCCATTTCCTTTCAACTGTTGGACAAGAAGCTGTTGTGTCGGACTCAGCGCTCGTAAAACTTGCTTTTTATTAGACGTCGACTGGTCTGACTCTGGACGACGACTGGACATTCAGTTGGAAGTTGAAGGTAATCGGTTCGGTTTTGTTTATTTGCTAGCTGTTAGCTCTGTTCACTTGAATGAACAAAACCTGCTGTTGCTAAAAGCTAAGCTAACAACGAGCTAAAACGGGTGTGTCGTGTGTATGCTGCTGAGGCAGATAATTTGAGGCAAGTAAAACACTGCAGGTTAGGTTATTCTAGCGTTTAAATAAGCCATATATGCTACGTTTTTTTGTTTTTTTTTTGGCTTAGTTCCTGGATGGTTTTTCAAAGAGACAAGGCCCCGCATCCTCACGCTGTTTGCGTCGCGTCTGTTAACACACATGCGCTCACTAGCCAGCAGAACAATAACCGCAGCCAGGCTGAAATACTAATTTACTTTAAATACGTATTTCAGCAACATACTGTTTTTGTAGCTGCTTAAACAAGAGGCTGAAGGAAGATATATCTCATTCACGAGGTCTTGAGAGTCAATTACTTTCTGAGAGTTTCATTAAAGATTTACTGGAACATGAGATATTTTGCTAACAGACACACAGGCAGGCTAATATGAGTGCCAGACTTTGGTGGTGGTGGTGCTAAACAGTTCACAGTAACACAGCAGAGGTGTTTGTCCCTTGTTGATGTGAATCTTTAGGTTTGAATGCTCTTTATTTGTCTCTAAGTTGATGGAAGCATCAAAGTGATGCATGTAGAACAGAAACTAAAGATTTCTCACATGTTCTCTTTGATTCAGACTCTGCAGGTTGTCAGAGATCAGCTGTGCCTCTCTGCTCTCAGCTCTTCAATCCAACCCCATCTGACACAACTGGATCAGACTCAGAACCTAGCCTTGAGAACTGCGGTAAAGTGAGCCTCCACTCGTCCTTGAGAGGTAATTTCTAAGTAGTTTGAGTAAAGCAATTAAGACACTGATTTTTTGTTAACAGAGTTCACTTTGCTCTCAGCATTAAACGTGACGCTTGAACATGGTTTGGTTTCATGTTGCTCCACTTCATTCACCCAGAGAGATGTTTGAAGGAGCACACACCTTTTATTAATTAAAGCTGCACAGGTGCAGTAAATTAAAAGTCACATGATGCATCTGAGCATCCAATACAAAACAAGCCTATAAAGAAAAACAAATTCAAACAAAATGAGAGCAATACAAAAACATTCATAATGTCAACACCCCCACTTGCTCACATTTTGGGTAACTCCCTCAGGCTCTTAATGTTTCAAACCTAAATAAATTCTTCATACACCAAACATAAACATTTCATACTTTTTCAACTTCATCTTGGTTGCTGGTTTGGTTAGTACGTCTGCAACCATATCAGTTGGACAGTACTCCAGAAAAACTTTTCCTTCATTTACAGCTGATCTGATAAAATGATATTTAATATCAACATGCTTACACCTTTGCCTGTGTACAGGATTTTTGGCTAAGGCTATAGTACCCTGATTGTCCTCATAGATCTTAGCTAAATAATCCAGTCCATCCATGTCTTAAGTATAAGCATTCTTGTACAGTAGCAGCTAGTGTCATGTACTCTGCCTCACATGTAGATAGTGCTACAGTGGACTGTCTTTTGGTTTTCCATGAGACTAATGTAGTACTTCGTCCACGCAGTGCGTCTCGGCCTGGAAACTTTCATCAAACCTTCTGAACTTCCTAATGTCGGTGATGATGTGTGACGTTGCACCTGCGTCCACCATCAGACCTCTCCTCTTGATGTCATCCATTCGCGTGTCTGCGTCGCTCACCTGGAAAGCATACTCTCTGTTGCCATCCGTCTCTTCGGCCACTTTGCGTGCGTTGTCCCGGTGCTTTCTACGCCTGCAGGTTTCATTGCTGTGAGTGTTGTTCCTACAGTGACTGCACCACTGCTTCCGTTGGCAGGTTCTGCTTATGTGGCCTTTCATCCCACATTTAAAACACACAATCTCAGAACTTCCAGCCTCAGGATCATTTGTGCTTCTAGGTGAGAATTTTCTGCCAGAATGCACTTTAGCTTTCATCACATTGTCCTCAGATACACTCGCACGCATATTTTCAATGTCTTCAAAACTTCTCAGTTTTGTCTTAAACTCTGCGAAGGTCATTTTATCACCATCTTCACTTTGAGTGATATAAATAGCAAATGGTTTAAATGTCTCTGGAAGACCCTTCAGGGCCATGGCTATCAGAAGTCCATCACTCAAATCCTCACCTGCACTTCTTAAAGCGGTGATTGCAGTCTCAGCTCTGATGATGTACTCCGTTACCGACTCACTGGGTGATTTCTGCAGTGAAGTCAGCTCAGTATACAGGTTGATCACTCTGGGTTTCCCTTTTCCGGCGTAATGTTCACGCAGGATTCCAAGCGCCGCACGCCCATCATCTGCTGCGTCATGCATGATAAGTGACAAACTCTTGTCATCCAAAAACTGAATGAGTTCTGCATACGCTTCAGCATTTTTCTTTGCGTCATCTTCTTCTTCTCCATCAGTAGGTCCTGTCAAGATTGTATCTTTAAGCCCTTGTAATCGGAGATGTCCTAGAAACTTAGTTTCCAATAATTTGTAGTTTTTCTCATCTCCATCAAAAAGAAGTCTTGACCATCGGCTGGCTGCCATTTCCTTTTCTCTTCTGTTCATTTTTCCAAACTGTTCAAACACTCTGGGCCCATAACCTGTTGACAGAGTTCACTTTGCTCTCAGCATTAAACGTGACGCTTGAACATGGTTTGGTTTCATGTTGCTCCACTTCATTCACCCAGAGAGATGTTTGAAGGAGCACACACCTTTTATTAATTAAAGCTGCACAGGTGCAGTAAATTAAAAGTCACATGATGCATCTGAGCATCCAATACAAAACAAGCCTATAAAGAAAAACAAATTCAAACAAAATGAGAGCAATACAAAAACATTCATAAAGTCAACATTTTTAAAACCAGATGTGGAAATGGAGAATGCCTTGTTTGAATGTTGTATTGATTCTATAGATCAGTCTCCTACTTCCTGTATAGATCAGTCTCCTACTTCCTGTTCCTCCTTTATATCTCTTCATTGCACAAATGACTAATGTAAATTTTGAATGGTCTCAAAACACTACTGTACTGATATAGTGATACACAATTTTTGTTCATTTGCCCCTTGTTTTTTCTTTTTCTTTTACAGAGCTTCCAGCAGTTGTGAAAAAAGTCTAAAGATGTGGCGATCGGATCTCAGCGTTGCTTCCATCCACTCAACACCAGCTGTACACTTGTTGCTCCACCCATCTCTGTTCAAGTGTTGTCTGACCCTGATGACATGGTAATTAACTGAATGCATGGATACTATATGTTATTGATCCATTTGGGAATCATTACAATACAATTTCTTTCTACATCTTTTATTGCAC
>JBBPBX010016382.1:0-27170 GCA_038048925.1 Garcialebias charrua
CAGTGTCTCTATGGAAATGAACAAGATGCACCCCAAGAGTTCTGTGCCTTGCAGGGGATGGTCTTGTGATCAATGATGATGTAGTATCTTTGGATGTTGCTCTTGTTTTCTCCAACACACAGGAGGAAGGGCTGTCCTGGTTCTACACCACCAAGGAAGGTTTCGACACTGGTTCCCATCTTTGACAAAATGTAAAGAGAAATAATAAAAATCATGAAATATAGAACAATTCAAATAGCTAACAAAGCCAATAAGAAAATGCTTCAGCACAAGATATAGGATCTGAATAACTGAATAAAATACAGTACGATTTGCATACCTGTAAAGATCTCACAACATGGTCCACAGCTTGACATGAGCTGATTTTTGCACTCCTCCTGTGGCCTTTGGAGGTAGGTGGAAGAAGCTGAAGCAACATTCTGAGTGTCCACATTGTCCGCAGTATTAGTCCAAGCAGTGTCTCTATGGAAATGAACAAGATGCACCCCAAGAGTTCTGTGCCTTGCAGGGGATGGTCTTGTGATCAATGATGATGTAGTATCTTTGGATGTTGCTCTTGTTTTCTCCAACACACAGGAGGAAGGGCTGTCCTGGTTCCACACCACCAAGGAAGGTTTCGACACTGGCTCCCATCTTTGACAAAATGTAAAGAGAAATAATAAAAATCACAAAATAGAGAACAGCTACATTCAAATAGCTAACAAAGCCAATAAGAAAATGCTTCAGCACAAGATATAGGATCTGAATAACTGAATACAGTACGATTTGCATACCTGTAAAGATCTCACAACATGGTCCACAGCTTGACATGAGCTGATTTTTGCACTCTTCCTGTGGCCTTTGGAGGTAGGTGGAAGAAGTTGAAACTACAGCAGAATGCGTGACAGGTCACAGTCCCAGCCTAGGGGGGAAATAACAGACACGTTCAGATAATACACAACTCATATTTAAAAGAGAAGAGAGCCAAATTAACGACTTACCTTTATCTTGTGCCATCAATGTTCTCAGTTCATCATGTTCATCCAAAATAACTTGTTCACCAGGTTTAGCCTGGAGAGCATTTCTCACCATCTATAAGATTAAGCATGACAAAGTCAGAATTTCCATCAATGTTCATCATCATCAGTTTAACAGCAAATTATTTTTGTACGTAATATTTTACATCATTTGTTACAAAAGCTGCACACCTCTTTAGCTGCTTCTCGTTCAGGATGTGTTGTCATCCCTCCGTTTGTGTGAACAATCACTGTGGCACCAGATGAATCAGAGGATGCTAGCAAGGAGTCTCCAGAAACTGACACAGATGAGCTTTCTGACATGGTTGACTCCAACGAAGTAGATGACAAATCATGTTGAAGCACAACTGGAAACAGTAGAAAAAATGTACAAGTGCAAAAAAAAAATTAGTTACAAATACAGTACTCATTTATGAGCTCCTTCCCCAACTATGCTGAACCTCACCTGTTGACTTCTCGGTTGTCACCCTAACAGTAAGGTTCCCTGCTTGCAAAAGATCCTCAAACACATCTGCATCGACTTCTGTCCCTGATTCATCTGTTAAGTGCTCAGTTTCAAGTGGAAGATCTAGCTTCTGAATGACTGGTAAAAATAGTATATTTAGAGCAATGAAGAAAAATTCCAGAATTTTTAAAACACTTTTAGTAAACCTAACTAAGTTATTCTGTAATTTTTGTTCAGAGGTCATTACAACTAGCTGCTATTAACACAACTCCATAAGACATTATCACATAAATTCAACAGGTATTACAGCAAGTAGTCCATTTAAACATTATGGACTACATGAAAATTTATGCTAACCTTTCTGAAGAAATGTGTTGAAGTCATCATAACGACCTTCAGCCTCAGCCACTTTGACATACTTCTGCGTTTCTCCAAATCTCACCTTCACCAACATGATGTCCTATTAAAGAAAAAAGATAAGGCAGATACAATTGATATCATTTACAGCATACGTTGTGTAGACAGTAAAATTTAGCTTTGCTTTACTCGCATGAGATGGACTGTGGACTCCCACTGGTGTACTTGCTTCTTTGATTCTCATTATATTTAGGAGTCATGCCAACCAGAACAATGGGAGCCAGCCCCGTTACATGGTTACTAGAGCCCAGCATGGCGGCTAACAGCACCGACACCCATTAATACAAACAGTTTGACAATATAACATTGCTTGAAGATATAAACATGACAGTAGTTATTTTTTATATGCATGGGTAGCTGCAACATTGAGTAAAGTTATAAAAACTCATGGCATTGAACACCTAATTACCTTTAAGCTGATGAAGTATGCAACCCTGTTGTGTTGTTCCACTCAGCGCCAGAGGCGTGTTGTGTTGCCTTGTCGCTCACGTCACAGGTGGAGCTGCAGGATAAGAGATGAAGACAAAAAAGGGTAGAAAAAGTGAGGATAATGATGAAGTGGTGAAAGGAAAACGTGCTTACCGTGTATGGTAGTTCGTGTCTGTTGTGATGCGTTTATTAAAGGCACTAAGTTCAACAAGAACTAGTTTTAATTTGTCTCAACACTGAGCTGCGTGGAGCTCTATGGCGCTGGCTCCACTAACAAGCTTAATTTATTATTTGTTATCCCAAAAGTTAAAGTAAATAAATAAAAACAACTAATAAAATGACATGACCGCTAAACATGTTAACTCGGATGGCCGTCAGATTTTTCTAACAGTTGTAATGTTTGTTTAGCCCAGGGGTCTGCAACCTTTATGATCAAAAGAGCCATTTTTGTGTCTTCGTTCACTAAATTCAATGTGTCCAGAGCCGCAACAACCTGCTACAAATGTGGTTATCAACTAGTGGCCTGCGGGCTACTTAAAGTTTGTTGGAGAAGACTTTTGTGGCCAGTAGGGGTGACATTTTAAAGCTAAAAATATCTAATGATTTTTAACATTTGACATTTTTACAATTTAAGACAAATGAAAAGACCAGATTATTATAAAGAGGAGGAAATGTTAAAAAAAAAAAAACTATAAACTATGCAGACCTTTTTTTTACTGTGGAAAAAAAATTAAGTACTGTATAGAAATAAAGCAAAAAGTTAAAGTATTTACAAAATAAATGCTAGGAAAACAGCTAAAATTATTGATGTTTGTATAACAACCAATAAAATTCTAGTTTGTGTTCGTTTTGGTCTAAGCTTGAAAGAGCCACTACAGAGGGAGCAAAGAGCCGCATGTGGCTCAAGAGCTGCAGACCCCTGGGTTAGCCGGAAACCTCGTGAAAACTTTAGCTAGCGTTAGCATTAGCTTCTCACATAGCTAAAACCCCCGGTCGAGCACGCTCTCACTCTCGATACATCACGCCATAAAAAGCTTAGAATATGAAGAGAATGACATGACAGTTAAACATCTTAACTCAGATGGCCTTCAGATTTTTCTAACAGTTTTAATGTTTGGTTAGCCGGAAAAATCGTGTTAGGACACTTAAGCTAGCGTTAGCATTAGCCTCTAGCAAACGTTGCATTTTTTAAATTTATACCATGATATCCAAACGCAACGTTAAAGGGATTGTGACATGATTTTTTTACTGTTCATAAAATTGCTCAAAATATATATATTTATCATTTAAATATGTTTGTTTTTGCAAACAAAATGATAAATCACTTTAATTTTGCTTTAAAAGTGATTTTGAACTTCAAGCCGTGTTTAATCATGGGAAATCCCATTACACACGAACGCACCATCTGTGATGTCACACTGGGCAGAGCTCTGGGCTTGTCACAGTGCGCAGGTATGAGCAGCTCGACATGAAGGAAGTCTGATACAGAATCAGACCTAAATTAGATCCTGTTGTTTCTTGTTCCATCACCCAAACAATTTTCTGCTTCCCAAAATGAAGACAAATAGCTCAAATCTTCACATAGATTGCTAAATTCGTCCAGTTTTAAATTGTCCGCTATTAAAGACACCACAGCCCTCTGCCCAGTGTGACATCACATATGGTGCGTTCGAGTGTAATCGGATTTCCCATGATTAAACACGGCTTGAAGTTCAAAATCACTTTTAAAGCAAAATTAAAGTGATTTATCATTTTGTTTGCAAAAACAAACATATTTAAATGATAAAATATATATATTTTGAGCAATTTTATGAATAGTAAAAAAATCATGTCACAATCCCTTTAAGCACACCATGTATATTGAGAAAAGGGAAAATTAATGCAGTCATAAAAAATATACATGCAAAAACTTACGGTACTTTGTCACGATGCTCCAGACTTGATGCTCCCGCTTTTGAAAAAACACACATTGAATTCTGGGAGTGACTTCTTCTTCTTCTTGATGAGGTTTTATTGGCGGTTGGCAAAAAGCGTTGAGGTCGCATTACCGCCACCTACTGGTACTGGGAGTGACTCGGTCAGGTGTTGGTTTAAACCTGACAAAGTTAACTCCTCAGAATAACAACAACTCTTTTGGTAAACTAACACTCATATTGTTAATCTAAACCAAAGAAGTGTTGAATTGACTACAGATTTTGAACAGACAACACCAACACTGTAAATCTAACACTTTTGATTTTGCTGTGTAGCTTTCGCTAATCCAGCAATACACAGGAATAATTCTCTGTGCGCTCTGTGCAGGGAGCAAGCTCACCTCAAGTTGAGCGATGAAGCAACAGAGAAGTCCCGCGAAGAGGTAGTTCAGGTTTAGCGAGGTGAAGGGCAAAAAAGAGGAAGATGGATGAGCGTCAGCCGCTTAAGTACCCAGAGGGCGGGGCCTCTGGCGCGGCGTTGACGCCCCTGCCGTAAAGGCGTGAGTAAATTCCTTCAGGTAATCGCGCGGTGGTGCAATTCCCATAGCAAGTATGTTGCACCGAGAGACCAGACTGAAAGGGAACTATGTCTGTAAGTAGGTTTAGTGTGGGAAATATCGGTATTGGTATCGGTTATCATCCAAATAAGTTTTAACTTGTTGGCATATTGAACATCGGCCAAAAATCCAATATTGTGCATCAGTTATTTTCAGTCTTTGCTTCTGTACTCATCCCATCGCGCGTTTTGATGTCTTTAAAATAAAACAAACCAAAGACTGAAACAAGCGGAGACCTGAACCTACATTACAGCACATTTCTTCTCCAGTTATATCAGTTCCTCTGTAAAACAGTAGTCTTGAAATTTAATACAGTACAGTACATGTATTAGCAAGAATTTGTTATTTATATTGTTTTTATAGTCCACATTTGAGTGAAAAAGCAAATGCATTTTTGTGTGAGTGATTATGAAGCATTCACACTACTGTATTGTGATCCATGTTTCTTCCATCCATTTTTCGACATTGTTCTTGATCCACAATTCTTGAGCTATTTCAACAAACCATACATCAAAAATTGGTGCAACTTTAGCTTTTTTGAAATATTTAGCCTTTTCTGCCATTTTTTTTCTCATAGGGCCGAGATGGTGTAGAGGCAGGGCAGCCGGCTCAGGACCAGAAGGTCTCGGGTTCGATCCCCGGTCACGGCATACCTCGTTGTGTCCCTGGGCAAGAGACTTAACCCTGAGTTGCTCCCGGTAGGACAGGCAGCGCCTTGCAAGGCAGTCTACTGCTACTGGTGTATGAATGTGTGTATGAATGGGTGGATGGCTGCTACTGTGAAGCACTTTGGGGCCCCTCAAAGGGGGCTGAAAAGCGCTATATAAGTAAGCTCCATTTACCATTTACCAACTGAGTTCATTTTACATCCTTCAAATCTTTATATCTGTTTACAACCGTTTGCTCTCCTTATTCTGTTCTGCTTCAGCTTCTTTCAGCTTAAATGTGCAAATTAAACTTTCTTCCAGTTAAGAAAGTTCATGCTCAATAATCCAGGTGTATCCAATAATTCTCGGTCAGGTCATCTGGACAGTTTCTTTTTTATAGAAACGTTTCACCATCTGGAGGGCTTCATCAGTCATAGGACTTCCAGCAAACCGTTTCACCCACCAAGAAGTAAACACCTTAAGTTTCTTCCAGTTACTTTCAGCTGTTTTTTATAGCTGTTTTGTGATCCTTTCCACTTCTTTCAGCTAACTACAACATTTTGGGGCTTCTTACTCTTTCTGCTAATTTCAGCCTTTTCTGATATTTCAGCTACAAATTAGCTGTTTTTATGCTAATTTTGGCTTTTTCAGCTAATTCCACATTTTTTGCACTCATTTAAACTTTTTCAGCCTAATTCAGCAAAAATGTGCTCTCTCTATTTTTCAGCTTCTTTTTTTTTTTTTGCTAATACTTTTCTTTGTGCTCATTTTTGCAGACAAACGTGTTCTTTTTGCTTTCTTCTGCTAATTTAACCTTGTACTACCATTTCAGCTACCTTTTTAGCATTTTTAGCTAATTTCAGCTGTTTTCTGATTTCAAGTATTTTGTGGTAATTTCTGCTACTTTAATTAAATTATTTCTGATAATTTAATCTTGTTAGGCACCTTTCAGTTTATTTCTACTAGTTTCAGCTTTTTCTGCTATTTCAGTTCCCTTTAAGCTGTTTTGTGCTAAATAAAGCCTTTTCATATTATTCCACATTTTGGGTCTCTTTTAGTTCCGTCCACTTATGCATTTTCAGCTACGTTTCAGCTATTTGTTTTTGCTCATTTCAGCTTTTTTTTTTTTAGCTAATTGCCCAATCATTTCTGTTTATTTAAACCTAATGTAGCAAATCTGTGTTCTGTCTGCTTTCTTCTGCTAACTTAGGCTTCCTCTTCCATTTCAGCTAAATTTCAGCATGTTTTTAGCTAATTTCAGCTGTTTTTCATCAAGTTCATCAGCAATAAGCATTCACACTGCATTTTCTCAGGAAATGCAGTTTCTCTTGTTTAATTTGGGTTTTGTTCCTTCAGCAACTCGCTGTAAATGTCAGAAAATTTTAATTTTGAAGAGAACTAAATCAATGGCTTTAAGTTAATGAAGAGATGAACTGGCTCACATATTAGGGCAAATTGACTGATGTGTTAATATTTATTTATTTGTCACAATTATACTGTATATAGAGAGTTGAGATTTTACGAATAATTTTGTTTTATTTTTTGTCCCTTCATCTTTCTTTGTTTGTTATTGTTATTGTCATTTAATATTTATTTTGTGTGTCGCAATGTGGCCAACAACAGTCGTTTTGAATTGTATTATACGAAAATATTTATAAATTGCTACCATTTTGCTGACTTTTGCTTGTCTTATTTTGAACAGCTCAGTTTCAGCTCCAAGCTGTGATTAATTTGGTTTTCATAAACTATCCTGAGCCTAAATAAATGTTTTATTCTGAAGAATGTCAGTGTTAAAGATGAACTTGTTCGACAGTATTTTTACAGTTTTGTCATGCAGTGAGGAACATTTTATTAAATACAACAGGACAGTTCTGTTCCACTTTGCTTCCACTCATAACTCAAAGGTCTGTGTGATTGTTTCCTGTTCAACTCGTATAGATGTTTATAATTTCATCCACACAGGAACCGGCCTTATATGGTCACGGAGGAGAGCGATGAAGAGATGTTTACCTCTGCTGTCAGGTGGCATCTTCTCTGAGGAAACCCAGAGGGATGACACACACACGCACACACACACACACACACACACACGCACGCATCACACACACACACACACACACACACACACACACACACACACACACACACACACACACACACACACACACACACACACACACACACACACACACAGGTTTGTTTTACTATCTTTGTGGGGCCATTGCATTGACTTCCATTCATTTTTCATTCATTTCTATAGCCTAACCCTGACCTTTACCCTAAACCTAACCATTACCAATGCATACCTAACCCTAACCTTAACACATCCTCAATTCACACCTTAGTCCTAAACCTAACCCCTAACCCACCAACGGGACTTCTTCTTATGGGGCCCGGGCTTTGGGCCCCATAAGAACCAGTTGGGCCTCACAATTTGGTAAAACTCAGAAAACTGGGCCTTACAACGTAGCATAAACAAGGACACACACACACACACACACACACACACACACACACTAATTAACAGATCTGGGAGCGACAAGCTGCAGGAATTAATATCTGAAATAAAACCAGATAATGTTTTTTTTTTGTGAAAACAGTATGAGCACAACACTTTAGAAGCCGAAGACTGGTTAAAAGCTAAAAGTTGGCAGAACACTATCAATAAGCTAAAAAATTAGATTATGGAATGGCTTGGAGAATGTAGTTAAAAATGCCAAGTCAATGTTTACATTTAAGAAAATGATCAAAACAAATTTGTAAAAAAAATAAATAAATGAAATAGCGTAATGTGTCTTGTATTAGTTAGAAAATTAGAAAGAGTTAGTCATTTTGTACTGTTGGTGGAAGATTATTATTGTTTAATCTGATTGTTTAAAAAAAAAGGGGCAGATATAATAAGATTTATTCTTCTTTCTGCTACCTTTCATTTTTTTATATTTTGTACGTTATCATTTATGGGATTGTCTTGTATTGTGTTTCTTTTGTAAACAAAATGAACAAATTTAATAAACATAAACATAAACAATAAGCTAAAGGCTAGCTAATATTAAAATGTAGATGTACCGGTAATCATTTAAATGTGTATGGTCAGAAGAAAATGTTAAAATTCTGCAAAACGACTGTGGACCAAGATGGAGGACATCTGTTGCTGTAGGCAGCATAATATAAACAATTAACTGATTAAAAAGATGATGAGAAATTAAACCTGTGGACAGTTTATAAGCTAAATAAGTGTTTAATAGTTACAAAAATTTTGAAAATTTTGCTGATTTCTACATTTGAACCCTGAGAGCAGCTGATCTGACTCTAAATAAAAAGCCCAGAGCTGCTGTGTGACTCTCAGGATAGTTTTCCTTTTAAGGCAGGCCGGTCGGAGCTCTTCCTCCTGCAGGGATGAAGTCATCGACAACCTGAGCCGCCTCGCCATGTGAGGACGATGCATCTGCTATTGCATCTTCACATTGTTAAATGATGACACCTCAGAGTTAAACAAAGAGAGGTTTTACATGTGAACTACTCACAATAAAACAGAATAATGAATATATCAGGATTTAAGACTTAAAATCTGAGCTGAGTTTTGACCATTATAACATTTTATTTATGCATTAATAGCTCCAGTTTAAAATCTAAGGCCTAAAATAACACAATAATAACAAACATCCTCAAAAGCATCAATAAAGTAAACATAAAGTCTTGAAAAATTACTCTTGAGGGCTCTCAAGGAGGGGCATTTTGAGGAAAATTAACCTGTTTTAGCACTAAAGGTAAAGGTAGATTTTATTTAGTAGAATATTTGAAAGTGGCTAAAAGGTATAATTAAAAAATATAAGTCTGGGAATTACAATAACAAGGTCAGGTGAAATACTGCAAAAACTGGCTACAGAGTTGAATGACTGCTGAGATTGTTAAAAAGTACACAGCTGCTAGCAAAATAGAAACTAAAAGCAGCAAAAGGTTGTCTACCAGCTAAAAGTGGTGGAACATTAAAAAATTACTGTAATGCAATTTTGATGTGCTGCCGATTATCCATGCTGCTGATCTCATGCCGCTGATTATTTCATGCTGCTGTGTTCATTCATTTGTTCTCACCCACCCACACAGACTCTTGTTTGTGCTGCTGTTGTTTGGTGTATTGTTTTGCACTATTAGCGACTGCTAGTGTACAATACAGGTGCTGGTCATAAAATTAGAATATCATGAAAAAGTTCATTTATTTCAGTAATTCCGTTCAAAAAGTGAAACTTGTATTTTATATTCATTCATTACACACATAGTTATATATTTCAAATGTTTATTTATTTTAATGTTGATGATTATAACTGACAACTAATGAAAACCCCAAATTCAGTATCAGAAAATTAGAATATTGTAAGATGATTTATTTTGATGTAAGATGATTTATTTGGACATTTTAATTGGTATGGTGGAACTACATGGGCAGTTATGTATTTATGTTACTGTGTCTTTAAGAGACTTCTTCTTCGTGGGTTTTTGGTGTGTTCAGGTTAAGCGGGCGAAACAGCCGTAGACGCGGGCTGAGTTCATGATGGAATGACGTTGTGACGAAGAGCTGAATAAAGTTAGTACAGCCAAGCTATTCCCTTTCAGCGTGGTTACTCCTTCTCCACCCCACGACCTTCGGATGTGTTTGTAACACTTCTCCACCCCATACGGCGGTGTTATAATATTACTTGAGACAAAAAAAAAAAAAGAATTTAGAAGTTTTTGTGTTGTTGATGGACTCTACAGACACTTTACTTGGAGCTGGTGTCCTTGGTGGCGGCCTTGGTGCCCTCGGACACGGCGTGCTTGGCCAGCTCTCCGGGCAGCAGGAGGCGCACGGCGGTCTGGATCTCCCTGGAGGTGATGGTGGAGCATTTGTTGTGGTGAGCCAGGCAGGAGGCCTCGGAGGCGATGCGCTCGAAGATGTCGTTCACGAACGAGTTCATGATGCTCATGGTCTTGGATGAGATGCCGGTGTCAGTGTTGGCCAATTGAAAATATGAACATGAAAAGTATGAGCATGTGCAGCACTCAGTACTTAGTTGGGGTTGCTTTTGCCTGGATTACCGGTTCCGCAGCAATGCAGCGTGGCATGGAGTTGATCAGTCTGTGGCACTGCTCAGGTGTTATGAGAGTCCAGGTTGTTCTGATAGTGGCCTTCAGCTCTTCTGAACTGTTGGGTCTGGTGCATCAGATCTTCCTCTTCACAACACCTCATAGATGTTCTATGGGGTTAAAGTCAGGCGAGTTTGCTGGTTAATTAAGAGCAGGGATACCATGATTCTTAAACCAGGTACTGGTAACTTTGGCACTGAGTGCAGGTACCAAGCACTGTTGGAAAATGAAATCTGCATCGCCATAAAGTTGATCAGCAGCAGGAAGCAGGAAGTGATCTAAAACTTCCTGGTAGACAGCTGTGTTGACTTTGGACCTCAGAAAAAACAGTGGACCAACACTAGCATATGACATTACATCCCAAACCATCAATGACTGTGGAAACTTGACACTGGACCTCAAGCAACATGGATGTGCCTCTCTCTCTCTTCCTCCAGACTCTGGGACCTTGATTTCCAAAGGAAATGCAAACTTTTCTTTCATCAGAGAACATAACGTAGCACCACTCAGCAGCAGTCCAAGGCCTGACACTTCTGATGCTGTCTCTTGTTCAAGAGTGGCTTGACACAAGGAATGTGACAGCTGAAGACTATGTCTTGCATATGTCTGAGCATGGTGGTTCTTGAAGGACTGACTCCAGCTGCAGTCCACTCTTTGTGAATCTCCCCCACTTTTTGGAATGGGTTTTGTTTCACCATCCTCTCCAGGGTGTGGTTATCCCTATTACTTGTACACTTTTTCTACCGCATCGTTACCTTTTTTACATATCTCTATTAATGTGCTTGGACACAGAGCTCTGTGAACAGCCAGCCTCTTTAGCAATGAACTTTTGTGTCTTGCCCTCCTTGTGAAAGGTGTCAATGGTCATATTTCAGACAAAGTGTCAAGTCAGCAGTCTTCCCCATGACTGTGTAGCCCACGGGACTAGAATGAGACCATTTAAAGGTCTTTGCAGGTGTTTTGAATTAATTAGCTGATTAGAGTGTGGCACCAGGTGTCTTCAATATCGACGTGGAGAAGCAGCGGCTCTACTCTGAGTCCCTCTCGGATGACTGAGCTTCTCACCCTATCTCTAAGGGAGAGCACAGATACCCTGCGGAGAAAGCTAATTTTGGCCGCTTGTGTCGGTCACAACCCAAAGCTCATGACCATAGATGAGGGTGGGAACATAGATTAAACGGTAAATTGAGAGCTTCGCCTTTTGATTCAGCTCTCTCTTCACCATGACAGACCAGCACAGCGACCGCTTCACTGCAGATGCTACACCTATCCGCCGATCGTCCCACTCCATTTTTCTCTCATTCGTGAACAAGACCCCAAGATACTTAAACTCCTCCACTTGGGGTAGGACCTCCTCCCTGACCCAGAGAGGGCACTCTACCCTTTTCCGGCTCAAGACCATGGCCTCAGATTTGGAGGAACTGATCCTTATCCTGGCCGCGTCACACTCAACTGCGAACCCCTCCAGTGAAAGTTGTAAATCCCAACCTGATGAAACCAATAGGACCATATCATCTGCAAAAAGCAGAGACACTACCCTAAAATCACCAAAACAGATCCCCTCAACACCTTGGCTGGCTGCACCTAGAAATTTTGTCCATAAAAGTTATGAATAGAATCAGCGACAAAGGGCAAACTTGGCGGAGTCCAACTCTCACCGGGAATGAGCCCGACTTACGGTACTGCCGGCAATGCGGACCAAGCTCTGACACCGGTCATACATGGACCTAACAGCCCGTATCAAAGAACCTGGTACCCCATACTCCCGGAGTACCCTATGCAGGATTCCCAGAGGGATGTGGTCAAAGGCCTTCTCCAAGTCTACAAAGCACATGTAGACTGGTTGGGCAAACTTTCGCGCATCCTCCAGGACCCTGCTGAGGGTGTAGAGCTGGTCCAGTGTTCCATGACCAGGACGAAAACCGCACTGCTCCTCCTAAACCCGAGGTTCGACTATCCGACGGACCCTCCTCTCCAGAACCCCTGAATAGACCTTACCATGGAGGCTTAAGAACGTGACCCCCCTGTAGTTGGAACACACTCTACGGTCCCCCTTTTTGAATAGGGGGACCACCACCCCGGTCTGCCAATCCAGGGGAACTGCCCTTGATGTCCACGCGATATTGCAGAGTTGTGTAAGCCAACACATCCTTACAACATCCAGAACCTTAAGGAACTCTGAGCGAATCTCATCCACCCCTGGGGCCCTGCCACCGAGGAGCTTTTTAATCACCTCGGTGACCTCAGCACCAGAGATTGGAGAGCCCGACCCAGAGTCCCCAGGTTCTGCTTCCCCAGTGAAAGTTGTGCTGGTGGGATTGAGGAGGTCTTCGAAGTACTCCGCCCACCGACCCACGTCATTCCGAGTTGAGGTCAGCAGCAAACTGGGACCCTGTGTACACAATTTTGTCCCACCTCATGTACAACATGCCATGTGAATGACAATAAAGATCCTTGACCGTGACAATAGCTAGATGCTTGAAATAGCAGAAGACAAAACTAGACCAAGTAGTAAAGCAGATTTCAAAGAGTGTTTCTGAGAGAACCGACAAATATCTATGTATTTTTAAAAAATTGTAAAAAAGTGAAATATTTTTAAAAAGTGTAAAAATGACAAACCCAAAAGACACAGCACCCATCATCTGAATGAGCTCAACATCTTTCATCCATGCAGCCATTAATGGATTTTATACCTGGATGATTGAGCATGAACTTTGATGAAGCTCAACATCTTGATGCATGAATGACTTGGATAGTACAAAAATTGCCGAAGTAAAATAACAACAAAAAAGCAGGAAAACAAACAGTATGTAATAATAATATTTCAGTAATACGGTATTAAAATACATTTTGTAATCTGTAAACAGTTGAGATTTTTACTCTAATTTTTTTGCAGCAAAAATGTAACAGATTGACAGTAAAACTGTAGCTCATTAACTGTAAGATCACTGTAAACATTGCTATAGTATAAACCAGTGGTTCTCAAACTGGGGTCCTCAGGCCTCGGGGGTCCACGAGCTGGTGCTTGTGGGGGTCCTAAAAAAATAAAATAATGTTTTTTTTGTTTTTGTTTTTTTACAAGCACATAGATGTTTAACAACCTGTTAAATACACCAAAAATGCAGGAAATCACATCTATTTTTTTTTCAAAATTTTATGGGGGAGTACCTGTTTGTTTATATAAAACTGTAATTTTTGGAAGTTCAAATTAAAAATTTAGTTAATTAAGTGTGTGTTGAATGAAAAATACACCATGTTTAAAAATATAAAAATTGTATTAACACTATTAAAGAACAAGTCAAGTATTTATGTTACACAAATATTGCAATTGCATTAAAAAGACAAATTGAAGAAAATTATTTAATAAACATGAGGGTTATGTGGTGGTCCCTGAAACTTTTTCTCCCATGTAAGGGGTCCCTGAACCCAAAAAGTTTCAGAACACTGGTTTAAAGGAGACCACATATTGGTTTTATAAATTTTTATGGTATGTCTGTGGGCTATCCAGACCATGTTCATTCAATTTAATGCACAAAATATTTCTTAGATAATGAAATATCCCCTTTTTAGTTCTGCCTTTTCTCATTTCCGTTCTGAACAGGCTGTTTATGATAATGAGCTCTGAAGGCCACGCCCTTCAAAAATCTGTTTACATTAACTCCGCCCTCTGTAACAGCCAGTATCTCTAATCTGTTGTTGTTTTAAAATTAGCTCTTTTTTTATTACTCATTTGACTTACTGTTAGTGCTAGCTTAAGATAACTTACCGAAAGCCGTCTGCGCGCGCCGCCATTAGCTGCTCCCTTTAGGCATCAGCCCACTCGAATCCGAGGCTAATGATAGCTCTTCCTCCTCCACCCGCTTAGCTCCGCTCGTTGCATGCGGCGCTTTGGGAGCGATCGCTGCTCCAGTCCAGCCACATACCCAAAGTTCACCGAGTGTTTCCAGTTAATTTATCCGTATGAGGCAACCTCTGACTGGACCCACGGACCTCAAAAGCTAGCAGCTCCCAGCAGCTCCCGCCCACAGATGGTCCCTTCGCCGGCGGTCTGCTCGTTTTCCGTCTGCCGGCTGCTCGTTGGGAGCGATCGCTAATACGCTAAAAATTGAACTAAAACGTAAAAATAACAATTATACTTTATTTATAAAGCCATTTAAAACAACCACAGCTGCAACAAAGTGCTGTACACATGAAATTAAGAACATTTAAACAAAAGATGAGATGAAATCAGGAAAAACAACGTCACGTCTTTTATACTGAAGTGGGTGGAGCATCACCAGGGTTAGGTGAGGGGCTGGACTCAGGTTTGAGGTGGGTTGTCCTGGCGCTTGTGCCGTCACAAGCGCGAGGATTTGAAAACGAGACATTTATATCACTGAAAAACAAATCTACTTAGAGTAAATAAACCACTGGGTGCATTTCTTTCGCCCTAGGACTGTTTTTTTTAAGAAGTAAATACCCAAAGTAGAGTTAAAAAAACATTAAAAAGTGAATTTTGCATATGTGGTCCCCTTTAAACATGACAGTAAATAAATTCTACAGTAGATTTGTTACGTTTTACCATATTTAGTCTCAGCTGTTACTGGGATAAAAGCAGTGGTCTTAAATGGTTAAAGGGTTATCTTAAATGGTTAAAGAGTTAGCTGACGAGGTGCTTTGTTGAAAGCTGTATTTGTAATATTTGTGGACTTGAAGCCACAAAGTCAAAGTCTGAGTTTGTGAATTGAAAGCTGAAATGTTTAGGATCCTCTGCTCTGAATGTTATCTGGACCTGTAAAACATTCCCACACTGACCCTGGTGCTGGTGGGACAGCAAATAAGTTAACCTGGTTCTTGAACGTGACGGGGAGATGGAAGAGAGGCGAAGGTTAAAGAGAAACAGTGAGGATGAGGAGGAGGGATGGCTGTTCACAGGGAGGATGGGAGGAGGGTGGGGGGGACTACAAATACCCGGGGCAGTCCGTTTCTCCTTCAGTGCACCTCTCTGCCGCTGCCCCTTCTGGTCCTTCAATATGGCCTCCTACACCTCCTCTGCCCAAACCGCCTCCTCATACCGCCGCACCTTCGGACATGGTGCCTACGCCTCACCCTCCCTGAACCGCCCCATACTGGGCCACAGTGGAGGTGCTGGGGGTCATCTCACATCCAGGGTCTACGAGGTGACCCGTACCAGCTCCACACCCTCCTATAGGGGCTCTTCAGGCTACTATGGCAGGCCTTTAGGGACCTCACGGGCCTCTGTCAGCCGCTCTTACGCCGGCCTGGGGGAGACCCTAGACTTCAGCCTGGCGGACGCTCTGAACCAGGAGTTTCTGACCACGCGCACCAACGAGAAGGTTGAGCTGCAGCACCTGAATGACCGCTTTGCCAGCTACATCGAGAAGGTCCGCTTCCTGGAGCAGCAGAACCAGGCGTTGACGGTGGAAGTGGAGCGCCTGCGGGGCCACGAGCCCACGCGCATCGCCGACCTGTACGAGGAGGAGATGAGCGACCTGAAGAGGCAAGTGGAAATCCTGACCAATCAGAGGTCACGCCTGGAGGTGGAGCGGGACAACCTGGCCGATGACCAGGACAAGCTCAAAATCAGGTGAGTTGGGCAACAAGCATGTGCACCTGTCTCTTTAAGAGGAGGCGTGGCTAAGATTACAGGTAGTATCAAAGAAAGTTAGCCCTACCTCTTTTAAACTAGAGGCAGGGCTTAGATTACAGGTAGTATAAAAGAAAGTTAGCCTCGCCTCTTTTAAACTAAAGGTGGGGCTTAGATTACAGGTAGTATCAAAGAAAGTTAGCCTCGCCTCTTTTAAACTAAAGGCGGGGCTTAGATTACAGGTAGTATCAAGTTAGCCCTACCTCTTTTAAACTAGAGGAGAGGCTTAGATTATAGGTAGTTTCAAAGAAAGTTAGCCCTACCTATTTTAAACTAGAGGCGGGCCGTAGATTACAGGTAGTATCAAAGAAAGTTAGCCCTACCTCTTTTAAACTAGAGGCAGGGCTTAGATTATAGGTAGTATCAAAGAAAGTTAGCCTTGCCTCTTTTAAACTAGAGGAGGGGCTTAGATTATAGGTAGTATTAAAGAAAATTTGCCCCGCCTCTTTTAAACAAAAGGCGGGGCTAAGATTACAAGTAGTGTAATATAAAGTAAGAGTTAGCCCTGCCTCGTTTAAACTAGAGGTGGGGCTTAGATTACAGGTAGTATTAAAGAAAGTTAGCCCTGCCTCTTTTAAACTAGAGGCGGGGCTTAGATTACAGGTAGTATCAAAGAAAGTTAGCCTCGCCTTTAGATTTAGGTTAGGTAAAATGTAGTTAAAAAAATACAGTCTTGACTTGGAGCACATGCTGGCAGTTTCTGGCCTGAGGGCAAGAAATGGCCCTGGGACAGTTTCTTCTTGGCCCGGATGTTCTTAAATTATAACTACTGTAATCAACTTTACAACAAAACAAAGAAACCAGTATTTTATAAATAAATGTTGAAGTCAGTGCAAAATAATTTTTTGTTTAAGTGAGAACATTTACTTTATGAAAAACAAAAACAGCGATAACTCCAACAGTTTTAACCGATAATGAGATTTTTTTTTTTTGGCTTAGAATCATTCTCAATTCATACTCTGAGCACGATTGTGTGAGGTGGTTGGGTATAAGAATTAATTCAAGGGATGGATGTTTAAATATTTCCCACCCAGGGGCCATAAAAACTCTGTATCTACAACAACCTAAATCTAAACTAAATTGACCTGCGACCTCATTACAGTAGTATCATAAAACCATTTAGACAAACAAAATCCTCTGGTTGACACACACACACACACACACATATATGTATGTATATGTGTATATATATATACAGTATATATATATATATATATATATATATATATATATATATACATATATATATATACATACAGTATGTACAGTATATATCTCTAAAAGGAGAGGAATGAGTGCTCTGTTTGTTGGCAGTGCCAGTTTTATAAAGGACTCTGTCACACTTGTTCTTTAAGAAGACTCTTATGAGGAGCTGGAGTGCATAATAAAATCCTGCGCAGGAGATTGGAGCACAAGAACAATTAAACAAGCAGGGATTATTTCTAAACCGTAGAAAAAAATCTAAATATTTTGTACAAGATGGAGAAATCTGTTAGGGGTTGGGTTAACAGACTGTGTAACGTGAGGCAGCTTCCTCCAGTTAAATGTCCAGAATACTGAAGACTTGATCATCAATCACAGAAATAAAATGCAGCAACTGATGATTGTTTCACAGTTTAGCTGAAAGCTGTTGAATCTGCTGAAACTTACTGTATTTTTCAGACTATACGGCACACTTAAAATCCTTTAAATTTTCTCAAAAATCAACAGTAAGCCTTATAATCAAGTGCACCTTATGTATAAATTCTGGTTGTACTTACTGACATTGAACTGATTTTATGTGGTTATTGTGAACGAGTAGAATAAAGTTTGACTTATCTGACTGTTTTGTTTCGCTTAATGCGCCTTGGTGCACCATATAGTCCGAAAAATACGAAAAAAGCAAAAAAGTAGCTGAAAATATAGGAGAGACCTGAATAAACGAACAAAACCCAAATACAATTAAGCAAAAGGTTAAAATAGCTAAAGAAAACTTGTAAATAGTTGATCAAACACTGAAAAAAGCTAAAAGACACAGAATGAAAGCTAAAACCAGTGGAAGAAGCCCAATAGTAGATGTGTGAAACCTGAAAACAGTTGAAAAGAGGGAACAAACTCAACAAAAGCTGAAAATACTGACCAAAGCTAGAAATAATTGAAACGCTGAAAACAGTTGAACTAAAGCTGATAAAGCAGAAGAAAATGCTTGGTAAGCATTCACACAAATAAAACAACCTCGTTTCAGTCCAATAATCAAGAACCTTGGGAATGATAGAAAACTGATCCAGGATCAGAATGAAGCTGCACAGAAGGTTTATGTTTTTAAAGTTTATTTCCTAATGTCCTCTTGTAAAATCCAACTTCTTTCTTTCAGGCACCATCAAAACTCTGAATCTGAATCTAATAATAAATGAGGTCAAACGTGCAGCTCTTTCTGATTTGAAAGCTGTTGTGTTGAGCTCAGATGAACTTCTTTAAAAAGTCTTCAGTTAATTTAAAATGTTGCTGCCAGATGGAGTTAGTGTGAGAGATCATATCTCTCCAGTTTTAGCTTCTCTCCATTGGCTCCCTGTCAAATCATTCCAAATCTTACTTCTAACCTACAAAGCCCTCAACAACCTAGCTCCATCTTACATTACAGATCTTCTTGCGCCATATTTTTCATAACAGAGCACTTTGCTCTCAGACTGCAGGTTTACTTGTGGTTACTACAGTTTCCAAGAGCAGAATGTGAGGAAGGTTTGGGGAGTGGTGGCGCAGTGGTTAGAGACGGTGGGCCTGTGATCGGAAGATCGCCGGTTCAAGCCCCGGTACCGACATCATCAAAAAATGTGGATGGAAATAGGTGAAACACCTCCACCCTCATTCGCCCCACTCTGGGCCCCTGAGCAAGGCCCTTACCCCCACCATCTCCTCCCTAAACAAGTCTCTCTTGAAAATGAGTTCTCATGGCTCAATGAGACTACTTGGATAAATAAAGGGTAAATTAAAAAATTAAAAAGATCTTCCAGTTGTCAGGCTCCTCTCTTGTGGAACCAACTTCCAGTTTCTGTCCATGAGGCTGACACATTGTCCAGTTTTAATACTGGGATTAAGATTCTCCTTTTTGATAAATCCTATAGTTAGTGTTGGCTTCTTAGGCCTTCACATACTCGGGTGTACTTCACTCCGCGGAGGTTCGCGCGTACTTGAGGCTGACTCAACGCGGACTTGAAGCGGACATCCGCCGGCCATGTCCGTGCAAAGATACATTTTTATGACCGCGTACACGTACTCTGTGTCGCACAATAAACTGCTTGGCGAGAAACGTTTTGTATGCAACACCAACCGCTCTTAGATAACGGCTTCCAGAGAGCAAAAAATTCATGGGAGGAAATAGCTGACACTCCGGGTAAGGACGGGGCACTTATGTCGAGCTAAATGGAAGTACCTCAGGGACAGATTTGTTAAGGCAAGAAAGAAGATAAGAGAAAAAGTGGGGATGGGGCAAAGGGAGGTGTATCTTATCTATGCTGTCTTGGTTGGACACCTTTGTAAAATGCCTGGAGACGGAGACAATCTGTTCGCTCGAGTATGAAGTCAACCGTCTGCGGACAGCACACGTGAGTCCACACGGCTCACGGAGTACACACAGTACATCTGAGTATGTGGAGGCCATTAGACTACTAGAGCACAAACTGACCTCATTTCCTTAAATTAATTATAATTGAATGGTTTTCATTTGATACGATTTCTATCTTAAAGGTGAAGTCTGGAGTTTCTGTAGAACATCAGCACTTAGAAAAAATTTCAACAAGCAAAGCATTCTGATCCCTCCCCCTCAGAGCCATATATGGCTCTGCCCCCTTGTGGTCTGTTGAAATTCAAATTCAAGCTCTGTTTTTATTGGCTGATTCAAATTCAAGCTCGGTTTTTATTGGCTGGTTACAAACTTTGTTTTTATTGGCTGGAAAATGGCGGGTCACTTTTTCTTTTTAGAAATGCTTATTTACCACCTGGAGAAGCAAGGGGACAATATTTTTTTTTAGTTTTTTTCAGAGATTACCTCTCTAACATCAGTCTAGTGACAGAGTGAAGAAATATGTTAAAAATATATTGTTAGAAAAGTTACATATAGCAGCTTTAACATGATTGTAAGCCTGCCATTGTGTATCTGTTCCTCTGAAACCCAGCCAGTTGAAGCAGATGGCCGCTTGTCCTTGTTCTGCTAAAGGTTTCATCCTCATGAGGGAGTTGTTTCTTTCCACTGTCGCCTTCATGCTTGCTCAAGATGAGAGTTCTGTGATGGAGTTAAACTCAAATCAGTCTGCTCCTCAGATAAATAATGTTAAATTATTGTTTTTATATATGAATGTCTCTGTTCACTGCCCTGAGACGACTTCTGTTGTGACTTGACGCTATGTAAATAAACTGAATTAAATATAGCAGATTAGAGTTGGATTTTACTTTGAAGGCTTTTTAAAAACGGTCCCGGTAGATCTGTTTTTATTCAGTAAAGTGTTTCTCCTTAATGTTCGTTCAGACTGCAGGAGGAGATTCTTCAGAAAGAAGAAGCAGAGAACAACCTGGCTGCGTTCAGAGCAGTAAGTCTCGCCCACATCCCACATCTTTATGTGCTGAACAAGACGGACGCGGAAACATTCTGACAGGGGATCATGGTCTGGATGGTCCACCACCTCATCTGAGGCAGCAATATCCATATTTGCTTTGTCTAGACTTGAATTCTTGTATTTAGTCGAAATAACTTTATTTCTTCCCCATGCTGTTTTGTGGCACATATTATGTCTCACTTTTCCTCCTAATTCAAGACTAAAATCCACATCTTAGTAACCATTCAACAGTTTGGCTGTGAAATCTAGTTGGCAATTTGACAAAAGGTAAATAAAAAAGTAAAATTTCCCTACTAGGGCGCTCCAACCGTCGCTCATTACATCGGTGACATCAGGGAAGCTAAGACGGCATCCAAAACAGACATCTGCTCACAGCTGACTAAACAACAGCTCAATGAACAGCAAGCCCAAATGGATTTATGTCACAAATTATTTGTAATACATTTAAAACAACTAACTCATAATTAATGTTGGTTTCATGCAACAGTCATGTAAAACAGCTACAGTAGTTATGGAAGGAAAACATATCATATAACTAATCTGAAGTCAGTCAGTAATGACTGACTTCATGATTTCAAGACTAATAATTGATGAATTAGAAACTAACTTTGTTAACGTGTAAATACTGTAGTGTGTAAGTAGGCTACGCTAGCTGCAGCTAATTGCAGTGATCAGTGTCTAATAAGCTTAAAAAGTATGTTTTCAGAATTCACACAAAGACAGAAGATTAACTGTTAGCAGAGACAACAGCAGCTTGTACGCTAATAATTTGCACTAAATTGTATTATGATTCAGCCTGTACAGCAAAGAAATACCTGCCCCAGAAGCTAATTCAGAAGCTAATCCCAAGATAATCTACTAGCTAATTTAATTAGCAACCATTACATCAGCTTTATAGGCTGGCTATTTTTAAATGGTTATATTATTAACTTCTAAACACACTGGGGTAAATAAGGAGACCTTTTCTCTTCTTCTGTTGCTAATAATTTCTGACATGTTTACATTTTATATATAATATTAGTATTATGTTGTATACACTTTATTATTATTTTAGCAATTTTTTACATAGTCAACTTTTATTCAGAGGTATTTGATCAAAAGGCCAAGTGCAGATGTTTGACCCTTTTGGTCATGGCCGCTGTTGCTGCATCACAAGGTCATGTGACCAGAGCTCCCTCTAGTGTTTTATATAAGTTATTGCAGCTGCTAGATCTGATTGTTTAGCAGCTATTATTCAGGTTTTGGAGATTGATTTTCTTTATTTTAGTAATTTTCTTTGACAATTATTGTTTTGACTTCCTAGCCTAAATTGTCCTTCCAAACTGCTGCAGGATGTGGACGCTGCCACTTTGGCGCGCCTGGACCTGGAGAGACGGATCGAGACTCTGCAAGAGGAGATCGCCTTCCTGAAGAAGATCCACGAAGAGGTCCTTCTTCTCGAAGCAAACAGTGTGGGTCGTTCAGAGGTAAGGTGAAATATACGAGTTATTTGAAAGCTGGTCGTTCCCCTGCAGGAGATCCGGGAGCTGCAGAACCAGGTGCAGGAGACACAGGTCCAGATCCAGATGGACATGTCCAAGCCAGACCTGACGGCTGCGCTGCGAGACATCAGGGCGCAGTACGAGGGCATCGCCGCCAAGAACATCACTGAGGCCGAGGATTGGTACAAGTCAAAGGTCAGAGTTTTAGTTTCCAACTCATCAACTCTAATGGAACACTTATCACCTGCCGAAAGGTCAAACAGCTGTAGATGTTCATCTGATGGTTACTTTGTAGGAGCTTCATTCCGACCCGTCCAGTGGTTCATGAGATATTTTGCTAAAAGTTTCATAAAAATGCATTTAAATCAACAGTGAGTGAAACAGCCATCAGACCACCAGAAGTCAGCAAACAGAACACAAGATGTCTGAGGACTGGTTGGATGTTTTTCAATCAAATAAACAAAACTGGTCAAACAAATCTAATAAACAATCCAAAAACACAAAACATATCAGCAAAAATAAAGCGACAAAGATAGTTTGAAATTATGAATACTAGGGAGAAGAAAAATCACTAGAAGGAGCTACAAATCGCACACCAAAAAAAAGGAAAGCTGACATTTGACCTTTGACCCTGCAGGTGTCGGACCTGAACCAGGCGGTGAGTAAGAACAACGAGGCCCTGAAGCAGGCCCGGCAGGAGACCATGGAGTTCAGACATCAAATCCAGGCCTACACCTGCGAGATCGACTCCCTCAAAGGCACCGTACGTTAAAAACACACACCTGACCTCTGACCTTCGGCCTCAGCTCAATTCACCTCTCTGACCAAACCCCAGAATGAGTCCCTGATGAGGCAGATGCGGGACCTGGAGGACCGCCACGGGCAGGAGGCCGCCTCCTTCCAGGACACCATCGCGCGACTCGAGGCGGAGATCAGTAACATGAAGGACGACATGGCGCGCCACCTCCGTGAGTACCAGGACCTGCTCAACGTCAAGATGGCGCTGGATGTGGAGATCGCCACCTACAGGAAGCTGCTGGAAGGGGAGGAGAGCAGGTAAACCAAAACTATTACCAGTTATAGGTTTTTCCTCATTTTGACTGCTGTGGGTCTCCGCAGGATCACCCTGCCTGTTCAGAGCTACGCCACGCTGAGTTTCAGAGGTACAAACCCTCCTTCTGTGTCCTGAACACACCACTACAGAACCATACTTCATCGGGCAAAAAGTTATTAAAGACGGTATTCCTCCTGATGTTTTCTGGTTCTGTTGGATTAGAGACGAGCCCAGAACACCAGCAGCGCTCCTCCGAGATGCATTCAAAGAAGACTGTCCTCATCAAGACCATCGAGACCAGAGATGGAGAGGTAAAACCACCACGTATTATGTAGTCCTCCTCTAACAACACACCCTTCTCGAGAGATCCATTACAAAGTAGTAAATGGTAAATGGACTGTACTGTACTTATGTAGCACCTTTCTATCTCATCGAAATACTCAAAGCACTTTACAACACAATATGTGCCCTCATTTACCCATCCATACAGCACTTTACTAGATCTGTACAAAGTGCGTTATCACATTCATACACTGATGGGACACACATCGGAGGCAATGAGGGGTTCAGTGTCTTGCCCAGGGACACTTGGACATGTTGCTGGTGCTGGTGGAATCAAACACCCAACTCTCGCATTGGAGGATGACTGCTCTAACCACTCAGCCACAGCCACCCTTGGTATTGGTACTACAGTACACAGGAACGGCCTTATATTGTCAAAATGCGGTCATAGCTCCATTGGTTTTGATATTTTTTTTTTTTTTTAGATAAAACTGACTAAATGTTTTTATTACCACCTAAACAAGAGCAAATTACAACCATGGAACCAAGTTCCTAAGCCAGGGTCACCTGGATCTTGGGCTTTCAAGTTCAAGAATCTTTATTATCCCTGAGGGACAATTTGTTTCACAGTCAGTAGTCACACAAAACATCCATACTAGACAAGACATAGAGACATTAAAATAACAATACAGAAATCATCAGTGTTTGTTGAGAAGCCTGACCGCTACAGGGTTACATGAGTTTTTCAGTCTGTTTGTTTTACATCTGGACAGCAGATACCTGCGTCCAGATGGAACCAACCTGAACTCACCATGGAGTGGATGATCAGGATCTGCCAGAATCAGCCTGGCCTTGTTAACTGACCTCACTATGTGTAGGTCAGTGAGGTTCTGCAGGGTTGTGCTAGCAGTTTTGCTACACATCCTGACAATCCCTGAGACTTTGTTCTTGTTCTTGAATGTCAAAAGTCCAAACCAACAGATGAAGGTGAAAGTTAAAAGAGACTCAATAAAACATTCTCATAAAGTAGAATCAACGTTAAAACCACAGCACTTCCAATAGAAATATATTCTCAGATGGGCCTTCTTACAAAGTGAGTCTACATAAGCATCAAAGGTCAGTTCATCATCAAGAACAGTTCCCAGATATTTACATTGATGCACCAGCTTCACCGTTAATGACCACAGTAGCTGCTGCAACTGAAGTATTTTCTAAAAATCAATGACCATCTCCTTTGTGTGCCCATCTAGAAAATTCTGGCAGAATTCTGGTTGTTATTTGACCGGAGTTTAGTTAAATTGGTTGGTTTCTCTGAATGGACCTGACTCTTTACATCCACGAGTCCACAAGTTTTTTAGCCTTTCAGAACTCAGTTCGGATGTGTGTTTGGGATTGTGGTCCTGCTCACTGTGTCTAGGTCCATCTATTGATTTGAGGTGAAGATTGTGACCAATTTGGAGGTAGTCTTCTTCATGTTGTACTACAGCATGATGATACCTCCACCATGTTTAACACATGGCACCGTGTTTTTAGGTCTGAAAGCCTCACCGTGACACCTCCAAACATCCTTCTTTCCTTTGTGTCCAAACAGGCCGATCGTTGTAACTTTCTCTATGGATACATTTGACAATGTATCATTTTGATTCTGATCTTCAACCACGTTAAACAATAAAAGTAGCAAGTACCTGTACTTCTTATTGTCAATAAATATTGTCCCAAAATTAAATGGAAGCTTCCTGGACAGATTGCAGTTTGTTTTCAAGTATTCAGCTGAATTTGGACAGCATTTAAACAGAAATGAAGAAACATTCCAACTAAACAGTAACGTTTAAACACCTTTATTTTGAATTTATTCTACTTTGTATTTTATCATCACAATTGAATCTTATCATATGGGTAAAGCTGTTTTTCTATTGTTAGTTTTCCAAATTAAATTGGCAGAAGAAAATATCTTGAATTTAACCATGATTTGTACTTAAATAGTCTGTTAGGCACTTAGTTTGTTATATATTGATCAGCTTAAATGTTTGCAGTTTGAACTAGCACTCTGTATTGATCAATTTAACTGATTTTTACTTCATTCTGCTCTAGTTCTCTGTTTGTTCCCCTTATGATGAAAGTGTCATTTGTTCCTTCATGGCAGGGTGATATCTAAACACATGCAGCAATAGGTGGCAACATGCTGCTGGACATGTCCGGACAAGTTCATCTCAGGAGAAACTGTTGCTGCTGTCCTGTTCAAACATGTTGCTCCAGTAGTTCTGAAAACCATTTGTTCTAGCTCAACGTTCTTATGATGTGAAAAAGTAACAAAAATAACCAGGAATTTTGGGTTCCTGTAGTGAGATGGAGTGTCTTTCATGAAATGTGGTTGTTTGACAGGGGGTTCACATTTCTGTCTAAAGCATAGACAAGGTTTTAACGAAAGAGTGACTTGTGACCTTGACATTTAACCCAGCGACCTTGAACTTGTTGGCGTATTGATCTTATCCGCCCCAGAATTCGTTATTTGGTTCACTTCGGATCAGAAAGGAAAAATACGCTGAAAATACGACAAACACTCATAATTTAAAGTTCCAAAAGACCAGTTTAATTAATCATAAGTTAAAAGTCACAGAATACATTTGTTCTATTTCAAAAGTCATTATATTGGATTAAAATAAGTGGACAGAAAGTGAGTGAGAGAGATAGGGAGACAGAAGAAGGAGAGAGAGAAAACACATTTAAATGGCATTTCAAGAGAGACCCCATATACAACCTGATTTAGTCTGAATACAGCTGTTCTTCTGTTGGTCTGGCTGCGTTGACTGTCGTGGAGGAGGAAAAATCATATTTTTATACCCTTCTCTGGGCGTTGTCTTCCCTCAATTTAATAATAGAAGTTCTGCTTTATGCTCTTATTTGGGCATTTGCCTGCTCTCACTTTAATAATAGAAGTTCTGCTTTATGCTCTTATTTGGGCATTTGCTTGCTCTCACCTTAATAATAGAAGTTCTGTTTAAAGACGTTGCCCTTCCCCACAGCAGCTCACACAAAACTATAAATCCACACACCCTTAGATCCAAAAATAGAGCAGTCCCTAAGCCTGCAGGACAGACACAAGCTGCATCCTTTTAAAACCCATTCAGGATGAAAAAACACGAAGACAAAAATATGTTTATTTCACAACAATCCCCCTTTGGACCTCATTCTGCTGAGGTCCATCCCAAAAGAAATAAAATCACACACCTAATAACGCAGCTAAATGCATATATACACAATATTCAGTCAGTTTTTTCAAAATCCTCCAAGTTATAGTTTTTTAACAAAAGCCGTTGTCGCATCACTTCAGGATCCCTTTTTTCCAGGGTGGACGTGATAAGTCTATCTGTCAAAGACCTTAAACAAGGCACGCAGCAGCACCCGCAAGTTATAAGTATGCCTTAAGTTCCCAAGTTCATCCTCCAGCAGTAAGGCAGTTGTCTCCTCGGCTACTTTCGTCTATCAAGGTACAAGAGTTCGAATGCGAGCTC